>JAGYYJ010001158.1:0-117164 GCA_019671005.1 Hibiscus mutabilis | reverse complement strand
TTCAATGTTGCTGACCTATCTCCTTATGATGTAGATGACGATTTGGGGACAAATCGCCTTAAAGAGGGAGGGACTGATATGAACGTCAATGGCAAAGACCCAGAGAAGTACCCAGGTGGCCCCATTACTCGAGCAAGGGCCAAGGAGTTCCAAGCAGCCATGGAAAATATGTTTACATCAAGCTTGGGACGTGAGAAAGAAGAAATAATAAGGGAGGAACACTTTACTTTGCTTATGCATGAATTTGCATGAGTATTTAAAGTTTGCATAACATTCATTGCATTCAATAAACATGTTGTTCATTAAAGCATGCGTTGCATTTAAACATGTAGTTCATTTAGTTATACACTTCATTTAACTAAGTAGTTCATTGATTAAACTAGTTCATTCAAGATTATTAGTTCATTGAATAAAGTTAGTTCATTAATTAAACTAGTTCATTCATCAAACTAGTTCATTTATTAAACTAACTCTTAATTGTTTACATGCATGTTTTCAATTAAAGATTGAATAAAGTTTACCTTTGTGTCTAGGTGCATGAGGGAAGATGAACGGTTTTACCAGATGCAAGAATATCTGCAGAATGTCTTCCAATTCTGGATGCGATACAGACGTGTTTGGATCCAGAAATCAATTGGACGTTATTCCTCCATCTCTTAGCTTTCCAATGCCTTTTGAATCACCTCAATCCGATATCGGGAGCTTGAGATACGAATGATTTACTGAAGACAGTGCAAGCTGAAATTTTTATTACGGGAATTTTATGCATGGATGATTTGAATGAATTTGAGCCAAGGAAGAGTTCTTTCATCTTCTACCAAGAGACAAGCAATTGATGGCCATCTTAATTCAGCAAATTCAAGGCATTCAAGGTTGATGTTATCACCATTCAAGTGGGGGTTTAAAAATTCATTGAGGAGACATGAAATGAAGGCTGGATGAAACTCACCTTTTTATGACATTCAAGTCATATTAATCAGCTTGGAAGATGAAGAGTTGCACTTAAGCTGGACAGCAAGGATGTCTACATTCATCCTTGTCCACATTCATCCCCTTTCTCTTCATATGATAGCAAAACAAGGCAGCCCAAGAGTCCTTCTTAATTTGGACGAAAATATGACTAAATTCAACCTCAATTTGTCTAAACTAATCAGCTTTGAAGATGAGAAGAAAGGACAAAGCATTCATGTGTATTCAAGTGCATTAAGATGAGCATTCATCTTTCTTGTAACACCTTTTCATATTCTGCCTACTTCTACTATAAATAGGCATCTTTAGGATCATTGTAAGACACACTTTGAATATATAAAACATCTTTGAAAGATTGCTTTCATTCTTGTTCTCTTGTGGAACTTTATCGGCTTCAAGTTAGTCTTGTAGTCTTCATCCATTTCCCTTTTGTTATAGCGTTGGTTCCTAGCTCATCTATAGCTAGTGGGTCACGTTCCATATCCTACCACTTCATTTCCACTTTATTATATTGCTGGTTCCTAACTCTTTATAGTTAGGGGGTCACAATCCATCCTTTGAATTTCTTCATCTTAACGCCAACACCCCATCATCTTCACCTACATTTTTTTTTTCTTCCATAATCACAACTATCACTCTTCCTACACCCCTTCTACATATCTTTCATCCCATTATTTCTATTTCTTATTTATCTATTTCTACTTACATTGTTGTTTGAGTAATTTCAGAATACATTCAAAGCACTGCAGAGTTCTTACTAGAATCACGATCGGGCATTCACATATATGATTCAAAACTCATAGTCGAGATCATATCATTTATACTTGTGTTTTAAAGCATGGTTGTTGCTGATACATGTATGGGGGGCTAAAATGATGCATTGTAGCCAAAGAGTTGAAGCTGTTTTATAAGTCTGGAATTTCACCCGACTTGCATCGAATTTTCTGAGGGGATCCGGGCACTTCTGAGTCTACATGTCTTCTTCAAACATATTCGTCTGTCTCTTAGCTTTCCAACACATCTTGAAACGCATCAATCCGACATTGGGAGCTCAAGTTATGTCCTTTTTAGTGAAGACTGTGCGAGCAGAAATCTCTATACGGTTTTATCACGGGAAATATTATTTATTACGAATTTTCAATAATTTTATTGATTATTTATACTTAAATTTAATCTAGGATTCTTTATGAAGATATTTAGATGATTTAGGATTAGATTTTTTATTTATTTATTAGTTTTTTAGGTTAGATAAAATATGTTTATTTATTTTATTATTATCTTTACTTTTCCTAATTTAAGTTGAACTCTTCATTTGTAGTCTATTTAAAGGCATATTTGCTTCACTAATAAGAACAACATCATGAGTTTATGAGTTGCAAAAACCTTTGGCCATGGGCCATTTTATTTTCAAGGTAGATAGATTTGCCTTGTTATTTTTAAATATCAGAAGTCTTCTTCAACGTAAGTTCGTCAAGTTCTTGTAATGGAGATCATCTTCACACTCTTGCTTGCCTAGGTAATTGCATCTAGGAGGGTGGGTTAGAGCCGCTTGAGGTTGCTTGCTTAGATAATCGCGTCTAAGAGGGTGCCGAGGACAAAATATCCTACAACATCTATCTCGTCATCATCCATTCATCGGAGAGATTTGTACCGTTTGCAGGTGTTTGCCTATTCAATTGCGATTAAGAGGGTGCCAAGGACAAATCTATCCAACACCGCCACCATCAAATTCATCCTATCTCGTTTTCTACATCAAGATCATGCTTTATTATCGGTTTGCTGAAAGTGGAGTTTGAGGTATTCTCGGATCATATTAGTGAGTTTGCTAGATTAATTGTGATCTAGAGGGTTCCTAGATTTTGAGGTAATTCTTGGATCCTGGCTTCCGTATCAGTTGCTTTGGAAATGGCATGGTTTAATGCTTGTTAAAAAAAACAGTGAGGTAAATGTTATTTGATTAATTATATTGGCAAGTGATATGGTTTTAAAATTGTTATCGGATATAGTTGGTCGGCCATAGGATTGAGCGCACTGTAAATAAGTTGCCTTGGATGTTGAGGGGTTTATATGGCGTACCGAATACTCCATCCAAGTACCCTAACGGTTGAGGGGTTATACGGTACCGAGAACTCCCGTTAGTGGGTTTAGCATCTAACCAATGAAAGGGGTTGGTGTCCCCATGGGTTGAAAGTGTACCCGGTTGTTAATGTATCGCGATTGTGATTGTATCGCTATTCCAGTTGAATTGGCTTGAAGTGTTGGGTTAACACTTGTTGAATCCGTGTATCTGATGAACTCTTTTGTTATTGGACTTGTCTAATGATCACTTGTAAGCCAATATAATTGTTAATGTATCATCGAAATGTTTTATGTTGTATAGTGTGATTTATACATGTTTCTCCTTGAGCTTTGCATTTGGTAGTAATGCATGGGAAGGCTTAAGTAGAGGGTTAGCAATGTGATTTGCTGTTGACTAATGATACATGTAGCATAGGGTTAATCTGCTGGTTTTAATGATGTAAAGTGCATGTTTTAAAGGGCATGATGTTTTAAAGGATGATGTAAAGTAAATGGTTTTAAATGCATTGATGGTGTTTTGTTCTGAGCATTCCTCACTAAGCCTTGTGTTCTTACGCTATCTTTGTCCATCAATGCAGAGAATTAAAGTCCCGAAATGTAGCAAGAAGCAAGGGGATCTTGGCAAGACTTGTTTCCAAAGTATGTTAGAGACTAGACTATAATGAATAAGGGCAATGGGGTACTTGTTGTGTTTTGGGAGATGTTTTCTGGAACTCCCTGTTTGAGCATGTTTCATTAGTTGCTCTTAAGTTGTAAATGGCCTTAAACGTTTGGTTTTGGTGCTGGTTTAACTTTTGATATGTTGGTTGGTTGCATAATAGGGAGCATGCCTATAGATCATCTTTTGACGCATGATGCTATGTTGCGATGTTGATCTTTTGAAGCCTGAATGCTTTTAATATGCTTGGCATGTTGGTGTTGTGTTATAAGCATGTAGGAATAGTTTGGGAATGCTTTGGGGTGAAAAAACCAGCAATATATGACATTATAAGTCCAGGCATACCGATACGCTGGGGACCGTATCGGTACGTTTAGACATCATTCGACATGGGGGATCGGTACACGTATGTGTGTACCGGTATACCTAAGCAATTCTATCCTAGTGTACTGACACGGGTAAGAGAGTATCGCTACACATTTTAGCCTCTAAAATTTCACTTTTTCAACCTAAAACCCGTGTAACGATACCTACTTAAGTATACCGGTACAAATGTTTGAAAATTCAAAAGTTAGGTAAGTTTGTTATTACGTATCGGTACGGGCCGTGGTGTATCGGTACAGTACGTTTTCATGCGTATCAGTACGGTAACGCCAGTATTGATACTTGAGGCCGATTTCTGTTAATGTCAGCTGGGCAGTTTTGCTTTCTTTGTCTTTTAGCCCCTGGTTCTTGCCAATGCAATTGTATGTGATAGAATGATCAGATTGAGTCGAAATTTGAGATAAAAGTTTGGAACCTGACTAATTAAAAGTTGGTAACTTAAAAGTGAGCTTTATCCTAAAATTTTTTGTATTTGCAATTTGGTCCTTAAATTGCAAATGTGATCAATTAGATGTCAAATTGATGCCCGATTGAGTTGGGGTTGCACCTGATGTCCGCATGAACATGTAAGGTTAATAATTGGCATCTAGATAAGATGAAAAAAATGGACCGGGTTTTGGTGTATCTCTTCGGTTTGCTACGGCAAACCAGTGTAGCATTCTTGGTTCGGTTGGGCGTCTAGGCCGGGTCAAGGGGGTTTATACATCTTCACGTTATGTTTGACACTACGGTGTCTTTTCAAGATGACTCGCGTACCTCGATCTCATCTAGCGTACTTTGGGCAATGATAAAGGAATCATGTCACGTAAATGTATCATGTCATGAATATGAACCATGTCATGAATACGAAATAAGCCATGTATATGAATTAAATCACGTATATGAATCATGTCAGGTAAAAGAATCATGTCATGTAAATGAATCAAGTTATGTATATGAATCATGCCACGTATGAAAATCATGGCATGCAAATGAAATATGCCACGTATGAGAATCATGTTATAAGTGAATTATGCCATGAATATGAATCATGTTACGTATATGACCATGTTATGAATGTGAATCAGGTTATGTATATAAATTAAGTCATGTATATGCATGATGTCAAGTATATTAATCATGCCAAGTACATGAATTATGCCATGTATACGAAGTATGTCACATATATATGAATATGTTGTGCATATGAATCATGCCATGCATACAAATTATGTTACATATATGAATTATGCCATGCATATGAATCATTCCATGTGTACATATTATGTCATATATATGAATCATGTCATGTAAATGAATTATTCCACGTATGTGAATCATGTCATGTATATGAAATATGCTATGTATATGAACTATGCCATGTATATGATTTATTTGTTGATGATAGAGTATATAAAACATGTCTAATGTAGAAGAATATGACAAGCACATGAATATTTACTGGTTAGGGAATCTTAATAGTACAATTCTACCTTAGACAGAAACTATGCTAGGTTAATGTATAACATGTATTGCTTTATTTTATGTTTTGATAAATAAGATTATTGCCTCACTAAGTTCGTACTTAGCGTGTGTTATTTCACACGTAGGTTCTCCGAAAATAGACTAGCAATGAGGAGTTGTTAATTGGGAAGATCAAGTTACTATCTGTAAGTATAGTACGTACATCTTTACGAAATTTGATAGACTAGCAGGCATGTAATATTTTAAGTGGGTAAATTGTTTTGTAAGTCTAAGTTTATAACGTATTTATACATTGTCATTGGAAGTATGGACTTAGAGAAATGGTTTTCTATTAATAACTATGAATTTTAACGTAGTTAAGTGTTGTTTAACCCTAATCGTGTAAAAAATTTAAAATTTAGAAAGGTTCTAGGCAGTGTACATAGTTTTCACCCTAAATTATATTGTTATTTCAATAACTCAATTATGAATTTTATAAACCAATTCAAGGTCAAAACTAGCTGCAATAGACTAACATAGTTTTAATTCAAAACCGAGAAAGGGTTAAACTACAAGATAAAGTTTGATAAAGAAAATTTCAAGTCAAGATTTCTTTCAATGACTCCGTAACATCTTTAATGTATATTCGGCTTACGAGTATACATTAAGGGTGTTACAAGGGGTATAAAATCAAGTCTTCAAAGCTTCTTCAACAACTATTCAACAAGTCTAAAGCATTCAAGCACACATCCAACAATCTTTGAGCATTTATTGTCAAATCTTGTAAACCCACTTGAGTGATCTTAATTGTATTCTTTTTATTCAAGTGTTGGAGTTTTGGTGAGTCTAGAATTGTGTAAACATTCTACCTTGTGAGGGCTTTTCTTTGTTTGCTACATTTGTATTTCTCTTTGTAAGAGTTCTTAAGGTTTTGGTGTATAAACCTTTAAAGAGTTGTAAGGTAATCTCCTTGAGCCTCAAAAGGAAAGCAAATCTAGTGGATTTGCGAAATCCTTAGTGTGGATAGCTAAGGTAGTGAATGTAAATGTAACCCCCTTGACCCGGCCTAGACGTCCAATCGAACCAAGAAGGCTACATTAGGTTTACCATAGCAAATCGAATAGATACCAAAAAACCTGATCCATTTTTTTATCTTATCTAGATGCAATTATTATCCCTACATGTTCATGCAGACATCAGGTGCAACCCTAACTCAATCGGGCGTCAATTTGACATCCAATTGATCACATTTGCAATTTAGGGACCAAATTGCAAATACAAACAATTTTAGGATTAAAGCTCACTTTCAAGTTACCAACTTTTAATTAGTCAGGTTCCAAACTTTCATCTTAAATTTCGACTCAATCCGATCATTCTATCACACACAATTGCATTGGCAAGATTCAGGGACTAAAATGCAAAGAAAGCAAAACTGCCCAGCTGACATTAACAAAAAACGGCCTCAAGTATCAGTACTGGCGTTACCATACCAATACACATGAAAACGCACCATACCGATACACCACGGCCTGTATCGATACGTAATAACAAACTTACCTAACTTTTAAACTTTCAAACATCCGTACCGGTACTCTTACGTGGGTATCGGTACACGGGTTTGGGCTGAAAAAAGTGAAATTCCAGAGGCTAGAACGTATACCGATACTCTCTTACCCATAGCGGTATGCCAGGATAAAATTACGTAGGCATATCGGTACACACATACGCATACCGATCCCCCATTCCGAATGATGTCTAGACGTGTCAATACGGTCCCCAGCGTATCGGTACGCCTAGACCTACAATGTCATATCTTGCTGTTTTTTTTTAACCCCAAAAGCATTCCCAAACCATTGCTACATGCTTATAACACAACACCAACATGCCAAGCATATTTTACAAGCATTCAAGCTTCACAAGATCAACATCGCAACATAGCATCATGAGTCAAAAGATAATCTATAGGCATGCTCCCTATTATGCAACCAACCAACATATCAAAAGATAAACCAGCACCAAAACCAAACGTTTAAGGCCATTTACAACTTAAGAGCAACTATTGAAACATGCTCGAACAGGGAGTTCCACAAAACATCTCCCAAAACACAACAAGTACCTGCCCTTATTCATTATAGTCTAGTCTCTAACATACT
Source organism: Hibiscus mutabilis (assembly GCA_019671005.1). Taxonomy (NCBI): domain Eukaryota; kingdom Viridiplantae; phylum Streptophyta; class Magnoliopsida; order Malvales; family Malvaceae; genus Hibiscus; species Hibiscus mutabilis. The sequence continues at coordinate 109,478 of JAGYYJ010001158.1, read as the reverse complement.
TTGGAAACAAGTCTTGCCAAGATCCCCTTGCTTCTTGCTACCCTCCGGGACTTTAATTCTCTGCATTGATGGACAAAGAGAGCGTAAGCACACAAGGCTTAATGAGGAATGCTCAGAACAAAACACCATCAATGCATTTAAAACCATTTACTTTACATCATCCTTTAAAACATCATGCCCTTTTAAAACATGCACTTTACATCATTAAAAACCAACATATTAAACCATATGCTACAATTATCATTAATCAACAGCAAGTCACATTGCTAACCCTCTACTTAAGCCTTCCCATGCATTACTACCAAATGCAAAGCTCAAGGAGAAACATGTATAAATCACATTATACAACATAAAACATTTCAATGATACATTAACAATTATATTGGCTTACAAGTGATCATTAAGACAAGTCCAATAACAAAAGAGTTTATCGGATACACGGATTCAACAAGTGTTAACCCAACACTTCAAGCCATCTCAACCAGAATAGCGATACAATCACAATCGTGATACATTAACAACCGGGTACACTTTCAACCCACGGGGAAACCAACCCCTTTCATCAGTTAGATGCTTAACCAACTAACTTGAGTTTTCGGTACCGTATCATCCCTCAACCGTTAGGGTACTTGGATGGAGTATTCGGTACACCTTATAAACCCCTCAACATCCAAGACGACTTATTTACAGTGCACTCAATCCTATGGCCGGCCAACTATATCCGATAACAATTTTAAAACCACATCACTTGCCAATATAATTAACCAAATAACATTTACCTCATTGTTTTTTTAACAAGCATTAAACCATGCCATTTCCAAAGCAACAACCATGCTTTAAAACACAAGTATAAACCATACTTACAAGGATCACTTACCATGTGCATCTTTCAGCAAAAAATGCTTAAAAGCAGTATATCGAATACTTTAAAACATGCTTAAATAGTAGGTACATGAAAATTAAACCAAGTGCATAAAATTATTCGAACAAGCACGACTGAGAGAGTAAAACCACTTTATACTTACTTCCTAGTCTAGGTAAGCGTTTAAATCTCTACCTTAACTCCCAAAACTCTATTCCCAAAACATCAAAACGCTTTAAACCACGTTTTCACTCACCGATAAGATAAAACTTCGATTTGCCGACGTGAAATCAAGTATCCGAAGCCTCCAACGCTTCTCCAATCACTTTCGGATCAACCTCCCATGTTTTTACCACAAAACAACAGAGGATTAATACATCATAATGCATTCTAAACACAGCAACCACAATCCTTCTCGGATTACTACAAAACCTTCACAACTAACCCTCCACAACAACCGAAAACATAACCAAAATACTTCGATACACAACCCAGCCAACATCTATCAATCCAACATCATTTTCAACATCAAAACACATCTAAAAATAGATCCAAAACAACCTACCACCTCCAGCAACCTTACAACCACAGAAACACCACACAACCTCAAAACTAACAACCTAAACAAATAAAGATTCTTAAGTTTCGGGATTCCATTGATAAAAATCACTTATCAACATTATTAAACATCCAAAATATAAATCAAATCATCCTTAATTATTGGAAATCAGATCCAATCTATGAATTAACTCATTTTCCCCAAATAACTCAATTAAACATTAAAAAATCACCAAAATCAAATTAGAAACACTAAAACAAGGATCAAATGCTTGGGAATTTCAGTAAAGAACCATACAATAGAGGAGATCTCGGACCTTACCCCTATTGTGAAGTTTCTCCCTCAATTGATTTGTGAAAAGCTAAGAAAACACAAGGTTATTGTAAGATTTTGTGTAAACAATCTTTATAAAACAATTTGAAACAACAAAATCAAGTTAGAAACCACCTCACCTCTGGAAATTTGATGAAAACCTGAGTGTTTGGCTCAGGAGAGAATGAAGAGAAAAAATTGAGAGAAAATGACGTGATTTTTGTTTTGGAAAGTAATAACTAACTTTTTAACAAATTTTCTTTAATTACTAATTAAAACACATGTTAAAATAAGTAAATTAAGGGAGAAATCATTAGAAACCAATTGGTAAAATAGCACCTTAAAGATTCTAAGTATTTGACCCTTTTTCATTTTAGTCACTAGGAAATCATAGTTTTCAAAACTTTCATTTTGGTCACTAACCAAAATGTCCATCTTCCAAAACTCATTTTACGAAATTGATATCACCATTATTAAATAAACAATTAATAATAATTTTAGAGCATTTTCCATATTTTTTTCCAACACCAAAAATATACGATCTCGAAATCGACTCGAATCTCTACTCCAGTCCACCGAACCGTCTAATAAACCACCAACCAAACCAATAAGCCCTAAAACCAGGGCATTACAACTCTCCCTCACTTAAGAAATTTCGTGCCCAAAATTTACCTGGAGGAAACAGGTGCGGAAACTGTTTCAACATATCCGACTTGTGTTCCCACGTGGCCTCCTCAACACCACAGTGCTTCCACAACACCTTAACCAGCTCGACTGTTTTGCCACGTATCACCTTACTACTGGTATCAAGAACCTCTACCAGTTCCTCATCATAAGATAGATTCAGTCTCAACTCAATCTCCTCAACCGGCATGACATGCGATGGATCCGACCTGTACCTATGTAACTCTGAAACGTGGAACACATCATGAATCTTTCCCAACTCCGGAGGTAACCTCAACCGATACACAACAGGACCCACATGCTCCACCGCCTCGTATGGTCCAATGAAACCGGGCTAAGCTTCCCTTTTTGCCCAAACCGCAACACCTTTTTCCAAGGCGACACCTTCAAAAACACCTGATCACCCACAACATACTCTATATCCCTACGCTTCAAATATGCATAGGATTTCTGACGATCCGCAACCGCTTTCAAGCACTCACATATCAACTTTACTTTTTCAGTTGTGCCTTTTAGTACATTGGGCATAGATACAAACTTTTCTCCCACTTCTGCCCAACACACAGGCATGTGACATTTCCTACCATACAACGTCTCATAAGGTGCCATCTATATGCTAGCATGATAACTATTATTATAAGCAAATTCCACTAACGGCAACTGCTTCTCCCACGTTCCCTGGTACTCAATAATACAACATCTTAACATATCCTCGAGAACCTGAATCACGCGCTCTGACTAACCATCCGACTGAGGGTGATACGAAGTACTGAAATTTAACTGTCTTCCCAAAGCACGATGCAAGCTCACCCAAAACTTTGCGGTGAACCACGGATCCCTATCCGTAACTATAGATTTGGGCACCCTGTGCAAACGCACAATTTCAAAAATGTACAGCTCAGCCAACCTGTCCAAGGTATATGTAATATGCACTGGCACAAAATGCGCACACTTCGTAAACCCATCCACAATCACCCAAATGGAATCCTTTTTGGTCGGCGTCAAAGGCATCCCAAACACAAAATCCATGGTGATTCTTTCCAACTTCCATTCTGGTATCCTCAACGGTTGCAGCAACCTGGAAAGAAACTGATGCTCAGCCTTTACCTGTTAACAAACCATACATTGAGCAACGAAATCAGACACATCTTTTTCAGTCTAGCCCAATAGTACTCCTCTTTCAACCCTCGATACATTTTAGTACTACAGGGATGCACAGCGAAAGGACTAGCATGTGCCTCAGTAAAAATAGTATGCCTCAACTCCTCGTCCTCAGGCACCACTATTCGACCTTTAAAGCACAACACTTCATCATCACAGAAATGAAAATTTGTAGGATTCCCATCCCTAATATCTTCTATATGAGGTACTAAACTCCCATCATACGGTTGCTTCTCCTTAATCATCTGCGACAAGGACAGCTTCACCTATAACTCGGCCAACAAACCCCCGTCATTCATCACACTCAACCGAGCAAACATGGCTTTCAACTCCATAGCCGTTTTTTTCTCAAAGTATCCGCCACAACATTGGCTTTCCCCAGATGATACTCAATGGTCAGATCATAATCCTTAAGCAACTCCAACCATCTGCGTTACCTAAGATTCAACTCCTTATGTGACATCAGATATTTCAAACTCTTATGATCCGTATAAACCACACATTTCTCACCATAAAGATAATGCCTCCAGATCTTCAAGGCAAACACAACTGCAGCAAGCTCAAGATCGTGAGTAGGGTAGTTACGTTCATGCACCTTCAACTGCCTAGATGCATACGCCACTACCTTACCCTCCTATATCAATGCACAACCAAGCCCAACATACGACGCATCACTATAAACAACGAACTCTTTCCCCGATTCTGGTTGAACCAAGACCGGAGCTCACGTCAAGGCTTCTTTTAATCTTTCGAAAGCTCGCTGTTTATCCTCCGTCCACACAAACCGAACATTCTTCCGTAGCAACTTTGTTAACGGAGCCTCCAAACTGGAGAACCCTTCCACAAAACTTCAGTAGTAACCCGCCAAACCAAGGAAACTCCTAACCTTCGTCATAGACTTGGGCTCCTTCCAACTCATTACAGCTCCAACCTTATGCGGATCGACACGAATTCCTTCAGTCGACACAACATGCCTGAGAAACATAATTTCCTTAAGCCAAAACTCACATTTTCTTAACTTAGCATAAAACTGATTAGCCAACAGCGTCTGAAGCACAATTCTCAAATGTCTATCATGGTCCTCCTCGGTACGGGAGTACACAAGGATATCGTCGATAAACACAACTATAAACTGGTCTTTACCCTTGTATGGAAATTCGCAGGTAGCCAGCCCTCTTGTTGCCAGGATGAACTACCTCGACCTGTATTGCCTGGATACTAGTAACGGAGCATATCCAGTTCCACCCCATATTCCAAGTAGAGGGACCCAATCATAGTCTCCATATTTGTATATAATACTATTAGGGAAGAACCAGCGTGCTTTCCAGACGATGCCTTTCTCCTGGAGGTTTCAAAAAATAGCCATCCATTTGTCATGAGAGATGTTCTCCTACCTTCGTGTGGACGCCAGATTTTTTAACAGTGAGTAATTTTCAAAGCATGCTCGATAAGAAACTATCTCCTACTTCCAGAAAGTGGCTATGAAACCATACCAACAAGAGCTGAGCACAACTGATGAACCTCTCATCGCCGCTTCTTCTACAAGAACTGAGAGACCTGGAAGTTTCGGCTAGAATTGCTAGAACAGAGGTAATCCCTTTGTTGAGGTGATCGAACAGTTCCATAAAAGCATCATCAATATACCCTAGTGATTTGGGAAAGATGAACAAACCATAGATGGCCAGGGCAAACATTTCGACCTATTTTTCTCGCTTGGGTTGAACTTGGATCAAGTCTCGTATGAATTCCCAGGAGATGCACTTGGTTTTGCCTTTTTCTTTAATCCCGGCTTTAGCCCATTGTTCGTCCATGCCGGTTATTTTGAGCAGCTTTTTCTTAAATGTTGGAGAATTAGGAGACTTGAAGTAGGCTTTATCAACCTGGATTTTCGGGCAACGGATCAAAGCAGTGTATTCTTCAATCATTGGTACCAAATCAACATCTCTTAGAGTAAAGCAACTGTAGGCAGGATTCCAAAAATAGATAAGGGCTCGGAACAAAACTTTATCGATACTGAAGCAGATAAGGTAGATCACCATAGTTGCTGTAGAACAATTGCTTATTTTCTTCTTCCCACCGGTACCAGATTTCTCTTAATTCTTGCAATTGGTTATGAGTCGATCTAATACTGGTGAAATCTCAAAGCCCTGACTTTTCGTCTTCTAGCAGACTGTCCCCTTTTTGGTGCCGAGTCTCTTCTGACCACCTTCGCATGCCTAGCTTTCCTTCCACCTTATCAAGAAATCGGTTCTCAATAGCAGATCATTTATAACGGTCGAACTTGCCTCAACACCTTTTTTTAAAATATAAAGAATGCAATGCAAGGGCAAAGAAAATCAAAAACAAAATAAGTCACGTTAGTCTTGATAAAAAATATCAAAATAAATAAAAGCTAAAATAAAATAACCCTAAAACATGCTTTCCTACCCAACATGTTTTCAGAAAAGAAAAATACATCCTACCCCATCATGCTATCTACCCGCATGTTTGTTTCGCATAATTAAAATATAGACATGGTATCTACTTATTGCGAAATAAATAAACAAATAAATAAATACTGAAATTAAAGGGCATAATTGAAAGAAAATAAAACCCCCAACACTCTTTACTATGCACTTATAGGGTGATTCTCTAAACGGGCAGAGTTTCGGTATGGCTCTAGACAAGGTGGGCTTCTAGGTTCACTACACGTGGTTCAGTTCTAACAAAGGTACTCGAATTGTACTCACTATCCTACTAAGTGTAGTAAGCACAATTCAGGGGGATATATTTCCCTAGGTCTGCACGGAGACGAAAATCTCACGAAGACAAAGGGACATATATCCCGAAAGTGATCACTATCCTGCACGGAGGCGGTACCTCACGAAGGAGTAGCTTATCACTTCCACTTAAAAGGGACGGAACTCAGGTGCAGAGCTCATGATAAGCAAAACCAAGAAAATAGATTTTAAAGAATTTTTTGTAAAAATTTTAGAAATAAGAAGAAGGAATCACTAAATAAATTAAATTGAATTTATAATTTCCACTCGTTAAGACAAAAAGTAATCGACTGGTGGCTCAACTCTAAAAAAACGTTCCCCAATGGAGTTGCCAAGCTGTAACAACGGCCCCGCCCTGGCGGGCTGGTGCTTGACGCGTTCTTACGAAAATTATTTAGTTTTGAATGGAGTCGGCACCAATCTTTTTAATGAGGTGAGATTGGATCACCTGGAAATCTGGTTATTTTAATAAAACCTATTTTTGTCATTTTATTAAACAAGAAGTTTTGATCTGCGAAACTAGAAAAGTAGGTACGAGAGTCAGTTACGTATGGGGAAGGATGAGCACCCCCACAACGCCCAAAATTGGTATCTGGTCGATTATTTGGTGTCTTAATGATGAAAATTAATAATTTGAATCTAATTTAAAATTTGTGATCCCTTTTAAAATATTTAAAAAAATATTTTTGAAAGAAATTTACATCACTACACCCAGGACATAATTTCTGTTAGATTCCCGAATGAAGGGAACCCGTCTTAAAAATTATGATTTAGGATTAAAATTGTATTTTTGCAATATAGATTAACGGAAAGCGGCACCCCTTACGTTTGAGATACGTTTTTCACAACAATCTCTAAAAAGGGTCATTTTAATTTAAAATTTGATTAAAAACCATATAGGATGTATACGAATATATATTAGGTCGTAAATATTATGTACATAATAATATTAATAGTAATAAAAATAATAGTATAAAATACGTATATATGTATAGCAAAATGAAAATAATAGTAATAATAATAATATGGTATACTATATAATAATGTGTAATAATAATTTACATAATAATGATAATAGTAATAATAATAATATATAATATTAATGGGTAAAATAAAAAAGAAATTAATAACAATGACTAAAATGAAATAAAAACAAGAATTGAAAGGCTGAAATATAAGGATACAAAGGCAGAAGGACTAAGGCTGCAATTTCCCCATCCGCCTAAAAATGCGCAGGTTTAGCCTCGGGTTGAGACTGTGTGCCGAGTTGAGAGCCAAAACGACGTCGTTTTGGGCTTAGGAGTTGCTGCCAAAACGACGCCATTTTGAAAACCATATAAATATCAAAATTGGCCCAAAAAACTCATTTGATCAGATATCCCTAAAAAAACTTAAACTCTCTCAAATATCCTCTCAACCCCTAGCCTAGCTTCCCAACGCCGCCCAGTCGGCCGCTGTGTGCCGCCGCTCGCCGACGGTGGCCGGATCGCATGCAAGAATACCGACCGGCTCGAATTTTGGTCCTTAACAAGGATCTAAGGTTCTTTTTCCTAAATCATTTCTTATTTTCTTAGATCTAACAAAAGCCAAATGGTTTTTATTATTTTTTATTTTTACCTTTTTATCCTCTTTTGAATCTAATTTTTTGCTCTATTTTTCTATCTTTTTTTCGTCTCCAACCCTCTTTCTATTTTTGCAGATCGGCCAGACTTAAAGGGCTTTGGCCATGGGTTACGTGGAAAGTGGAGGGGATAGGTGGAAGCTTAACGTGGCAAGGTTTGGGCGGTGGAGATGGTGACGAGGCGGATTTAAGAAGGGATTCAGGGCAGTGGTGGCAGAGATAATTATCTGGGATTGAGGAATTTTTTATGGTTTATTTGGTTGTCGGCAGCGGCTATGACGGCTGCGGCTAGGTTAGCATGGAGGGTGGCGGCTGGAAACTAAAATTAGGGTTAGGGTTAGCTTAGTTTAGGTTATTTAGATTAATGGGTTTGGTTATTGGGCCGGGTATGTATCTGGGTATTTGTTTTTTTATTTGGGTTGCATTTTTTTTATTGTAATAATAGGTTATTACAACCTTAATGTTTGATTGTTCTTATTAATCGTGCTTTTAACTTTTTTATGTCATGTCAACAAAAAATATAAATAGATAGATAGTTAGTTAACATCCAAAAGAGATTTAGTTAAAAAATTAAAACCTAAAAACTAAATTATCAAAGATTTTTTTTAATAATTTTTAAAGATGCAATTGAACTTTTAGGCTTTTTTTCAGGGAGGACACAAGATTTTATGTTAGGGGTGAACTTATAATATTTTAGGGGACGAAAATAAGTTTTCAATAAAAAATACATAAAATTTTATTAAAAACTTTCTAAATCATATACGAATTTCAAACTTTAGGCTAAGATATTCAATATTTAATCGGATTTATTTGGCATTATACCATTAAAAATTGAATCGGATTTTACCATCCTAATTTGAATTTTGGGTTAAGATAACCCATTGGATCTTAGTCCAGCCCATTTGATGTGAGCATTCGACACCCAAACGAGTTCAATGTGGCTGTCTTCTCCACGACATACGATGCTCTGCAGTGTTTACAATTAAAACTCAGAAATCAAAGAGCCTCAGCATTCAGCAAATTTCTCTTTCTCTTTTCCTTTTCAGTCGAATTCAGGGTGGCCGATTCATTTCTTTCAGGTAACGAATTTCAGATTCTATAACATCTCTCCCATATGGGTTTATCATATCTGATTTACCTTCATCCTTAGAAAGCAACTATTTTCCTTGTTTTAGTTTCATTTAAGAAAAAAAAAATCTTAAAGTGGGAGTTTTTTAGAAAATAAATTTTTTATAATTTTATTATTTGATCATTTTAGAACAGTAATCTACAGTTAGGCTCCACAATTTAGAATATGAGGGGACTAGTTTTAAGCAGATTTCTTTGTATTGGTGTTGCTTACTTTTGTTTGAAAATTTACATTTAGAAAAAAGTAGAGAAGCTAGTGGAACTAAAGGCTTCGGATGGTGAAAATCAGTGCCTTGTGATTGAAAGCTCTGGTTTTTAGGTCTATTTTGGTGATCCCAAATTGCAATTATGAAAGGGTGGTAGTGAATTCTGGAAAACTATGGTGTAGATTGTTGCCGAGGCCATTTGTCTTTAACTCTTTATCACACGGGCATATCGATTTCGATTGCGTAGAAATTCCTTGCTGACTGGAAAGTTTTGTGCTTTACATGCCTGTTGGTGATAGATGGGTGTGAAAACTGCATTTGTGAACGAACTTGGCAATTCTAGATCTCTTTGTGACCCTCATTTTCTGTTTTATGGGTAGTTTGAGCTACTATCAACGAGTCCAGGATACCATCTCGTTTATTTGTTTTATAAAATGTATGGATCAACATGTAGAATTTTACTGATATCGGAAATGTCAATGATTTCTTTGATAAGTTACTTATAGGTCTTCGTCTTTCCATGTTGAAACACGATGTCACGAGCAGGAAATGTCTTGGTTGCTTCTGGCTTACTAGCTTTTGCTGGTGCAGGCTTAGCGTTTCCATTTTATATGGCGTAAGTATAATACTTTTTTTCAACGGCAATTAGTTGTTGAGAGCTATATAGTTATCAACTTTAAATAGTTCAAAATGATTTGTATCAACCAGGACATCTAGGAAACCTGTGGATTCATCTAAGCCACTTCCTCCGCAGGCGACTTTTCGAGGGCCTTACGTAAACACTGGTTCACGTGATGTTGGACCTGATCACCGAACGTACCCGAAGAATTGACCCTTCTTTCGTTGAATTAACTCCTGTTAGCTGTAAGTTCGTATGCTCCTTTTGTGCACCACATGAATTGACAATGCGTTTGAAATTAGGCTTTCTTTCGGACTATTGGGTGCGTATGTGGAGGCTGTCTAGGAATTCGCTTTGCTTTCTGCAGCACGATGAGTATTGATTTACGAGTGAACATGAAAATTTTATGTTATAAGAGCAGGGCCTAATGCTTCGTTTGCTTTTACGTTTGTCATGTTCTTATGTTACCTTTTATTTTCTTTCCCCCAGATTATCTCGTGTTCTTATTTCGAACTCAAGATGAAATATGAGCGCCATCGTTTCAATAGATGTCAAGAGTAGTTTGCCCCTTGTGTTCGATATGTTATGGCCAAGACATGTTCATGGTAGTATGTTCTCATCTAGTTGATTTGGCCATAAAAGCTTTCTTCTAGTTTCTTGATAAAAGCCCTTTATTTTGTTAATTTATTGCTTTGTGGTTGGCTGCCTGCATAGCATTGCTGTTCTTGCATCTTTATACAGGTTGAGAGTGGCCCTGGCTCCCAATTTCCTTTTGTTTAAACACTTCTTAGATCCTTGCTCAATTAGTCAAATTGACCCTGCACCCTAATTTTTGGTTTAAATACCTTTTTGGTCCCTATCATTTTTAAAATTATGCAAATTAGCCCCTCTTCCCATCGCTTATCAATTTAAAAAACATAATAGTTAAACATTTCATTTTTTTACGTGATAGCCCGATTCTGACATTGAATATTATTTTCATAAATAAAAATTAAGAATTATTAATTCTATAAATAAACTTCAAAAAGTGTTATTTAATTAAAAAAATCATCTATGTTACTTACGGAAAGTAAAATAATTTAATTCAAATTATCAAATAATATATTATTAAGGGTAAATTACACTGGTGACCACCCAACTATAGGGTTATTTTTATTTTGACTACTGAACTATCAAGCTCGTCAATCAGACCACTGAATTATTAAAGTGCTCTTATTTTGATTACTAACCGTTAAAATCCAATGGAGGAAGTGATGTGGTAGTTAACAAAAATTTATATAAGGTGACATGGCAGTTAACGAAAATTTATATAATTACACATTTAATCCTTATTACTTACATATTATATCAATTTAATCAAGATTTTAATTTAACTCAAAGAATTTAATTATCCAATTATATAATGAACCACATGTTGAAAGACTTTAAATCAATGTTATTTAATTCAATAAATTTATTTCCCACCAATAAAGTGGCGTTGGTGAGAAACAAAGGAAACAAGCTATTACTTCATTTTTATAAAGATTTTCGTAACATTATTTATTTAAAGTTACAAGTTTTATGATAATTAAAGAGAGTAAATATAGTGTGAGGGGATTCGAATCCTGTTTTACTAAAAAAAAAAAAAAAATAATGCTTAATCATTGGACTAGAGTTAATATTTGATTAGAAATGATGAAATATTATTTATTAATGAATATATTATTAAATATAATATTAATAATAACGTTACTACCTAATAATGGCAACAAAATTTGACTTCATTAATAAATCGAATGCTTTGGTAATGTTTTTTATTTGTAATATTATAATAATTTGATTATTAGAATTCACTAACATAAATTGGTTAAGTACGTTGTTATGTATATTTTATATGCTATTAATAACAATTTAATGGAAAAATATTAATTTAAATTTATTAAATATAGTTTCATCCACATACAATATTTCATCATTTTAGTCAAAGATTAACTCTGGTCCAACGATTAAGCATCATTCTTATTTTTTTTATTAAAACCAGAATCGAATCCCCTCACACTATGTTTACTCTATTTAATTGTCATAAAACGTATGACTTTAAATAAATAATGTTACAAAGCCATTACAAGAATGAAGTAATAACCTAATGGATTGGGTGTTTGCTTTCCAAATTGTGTGTGGGTTCAAATCACACCTAGCTCCGGTGGTGACATGTGTCACCATCTGATTAGTGGAAAATAAATTTATTGAATTAAATAGAATTAATTCAAATTCTTTCAATAAGGTGGCGAAAGATAACTAAATTGATATTGTATGTAAGTAATATGGACTAAATGTATAATTATACAAATTTCTGTAATTGTCGTCTCACCTCCTCCTTTAAATTTTAACGTCTGGTAGTCATTAATTCAGTGGTTAACATAAAAATGACCCTATAATTAAGTGGTCACCAAAGTAGAAAATAAACTTATTAAATTAAATAAAATTAATTCAAATTTCTTCAGTAAGATGGCGATAGATAACTAAATTGATATTATATGTAAATAATATGGATTAAATGTATAATTATACAAGTTTCTGTAATTGTCATCTCACCTCTTCTTTTAAATTTTAAGGTCTAATAATCATTAATTCAACGATTAACATAAAATGACCCTATAATTAAGTGGTCCCCACGTAGTTTAATAATCACATTAGACGTGTTTTTCTTTTACTGTAAATGCTGATCATAATATTATTGAAAAAATAAATGATTACAAAGAGCAGACCGACAACAGGACCATCTGATAAAAAGCAAAGACAAAAAATAAATGAAAAACGAAACAAAGATGATTCAGCTTCCACTTAGCTCCAAAAGAGAGGAATGGAGCGAAAAGATCAGCAAAACTTCATCTGAGATCAGACTCTGGCGATGGAACAGAGAAAGATATGGAGCGATGCATACAGATGAGTACAAAAGATCGGATTATAGATGAAAGATCTCTGTATCTCCAGGAACTGATGAACAAATCAGTTTAATCGGGCGGGTCTGCCCACCAACGATCACGGTCAGCGACTCTTTCGACTTCTTCTAGCGCTTCTTCAATCCATATTATGGGCGGTGATAAGGATTTGCCCAATTTTGCAAGGAGGTGAGTAAGCAAGTTTTGATTCCTTCGCACATGTGAAAACGATAAATCCATAAAACCCCTTTTTAGAAAATGCACACTCTAAATTAGGGCTTGACAATATGAGAAGTCAATATAGGGGCAAGACATTTTGTTGATTACACTTACTGAATCGCCTTCGATGATTGCTTTGCGAAAACCTGCATCCATGGTGAAAAGCACAGCCTGAACACACGCCCTAGCTTCAGTTGATTCTGGACTAGGGACATGAGCATTTGGGTAAGCGCTCGAAGCCATGATTAACCTATTTGAACCACGAATTATTATACCTAAGACTGAAGACTTTAAATTCTCATCATATCTAGTGTCGACAAAATCACTGGAAGGGGGAGCCATCTTACGGGTGTGGGGTGAGGCTGACTTGGTGATCGAGTTTTATTGGAAGCAACCTTTAATACATAAGAGTAAATGAAACGAGCCAGGTTAGTAGGTCTTTGTTGAGAGTTTTCATGGACTTTCTTGTTTCGAAGGGTCCAAATAGACCATAAAGTCACCACAAATAGTAAACTGGTTGGTTTTGGAGAAGTTCTCAAATAAGTTGGCTAACTAGAATAACCACTGATCTTCTACAGGGATCGGAGGTAGAACAACATTGAGCTCATTCAAGACATGACTAGTGAAGGAGCAATCACAAAGAAAGTGATAATTAGATTCTGACCCTCTGTTGCATAACTTACATACTAGTGAAGGAGCAATCAAAAAGAAAGTGGTAAATATCTTTTAATTAGATTTTCGGCTGTAGGCAGATAATTATTTATGAAATGCCAAGCAGAAACCCTGACTTTTGAAGTCAGGTCAAGAGACCAGAGAGTACCAAAGAGATTAGACATTGCCTGTTAATGAGCAGGTGGAGTACTGATGGGATAGAGGCCTGACCCTAGTAGAGTTCTATAACTGCTATGAACAGAATATTGGCTAGAGTGATCGAGCCTCCAAATTAATGAATCATCTTGAGCGAAGATTGACAGAGGAATGCTATGGATGAGTTCGGCTTGTGCTGGAGTAAATAAAGATTGGATAATGAGGCTCTTCCAGGTATGAGTATTGTGATCAATCAAGTCCACAATAGTAGTGAAATGGGGATTAATTGAATTGACTATCATTTTTCATCTCCAGGGCTAGAGAGCCAAGAATCTGACCGAATGTTAATTGAAGAATCATCCCCCACTCTTCTCCCAATGCCTTGTTGAATCAATTCACATGTGCACCAGATACTCTTCCAAGTATAAGAAGGGTAAGAACCAAGATCCGTTTCCATAAAAGATTTATTTAGGAAATATTTGCCTTTCAATACACGTACTAGTAGGGAATTAGTATTGGACAATATTCTAACCTTGCTTAGCTGAATAGCTACGTTGAACTTGACTAGATCTCTGAATCCTATGCTACCCATAGATTTTGGGTAACATAAAATTTTCCATAATGACCAGTGAATTCCCTTTTTAGTGTTATTGTTTTGCCACCAAAATTTGTTTAAGATAGCTTCTAAACCTCAAAATAGAGAAGCAAAAAAGAAAGCATTGCATCGCATATACTGAAATTGCCTGTAGTACATTTTTGACAAAAACTTCTTTACCTCCCATAGATAAAAATCAGACAGTCTAACTCTCCACTTTTTTGTTTGTTTTATCACAAAGGCCCGCAAAAGCCGCTTTCTTGTGTCTACCAACCATTGTGGTAAGTCGAGATAGTTCTCTAGATTGGTAGAAATTCGAAGCACAAAAAATTCCCTATATGTTCCTTGGTACAATGATTAGTGTTACTACAGAAATTTATTAAGGATTTGTCGTAGTTAATTCGTTGGCCTGAAGCTTATTCATAAATTGAGAGAAGATCTTTCAAGCCTAAAGCATATATAGTGGATGCTTCGCCAAATAGTATACAACCATCCAAAAAAAAAATAGGTGTGTTAGAGGGATACCATTTCTGCCGATTTTGACTCCACGTATAGTGTTGGTCTCTCAAGCCCTATGAAGAATGGAGGAGAGTCCTTTGACGTAGAACAAGAATAGATAAGGGCCCAGAAGGTCGCCCTGCTTGAGACCCCAGGTTAGATGAAAGATATCACCAGGCAAACCATTAAGGAAAATCGTATATGAGACATGGCATACAATCATAAAAAACCCATAGCTTTCATCATATTGTGAATAAAATCCTATTCAAACTTATCGTATGCTTTACTCATATCGAGCTTTAAAGTAAAAAAGTATTTATGACCCGATCTTTTTAGTTTCAATGCATGTAGCACTTTATAAGGGATTAGCACATTAACCTTAATATGCCTCCCAAGAACAAATGCACCTTGTGTCTAATCAATATAAATATTCAAGAGACCACGATACATGCATGAGCAGGGTTAAATTACTCATATTGGACAAGAAGCTGAATTTGTTCGATGCAAACAACAATGGCCAAAACAATGCACGCATAGGAGGTCAAAAACGATGCATCTTGGACAAGAAACTGAATCTGTTTGTGAAGTCTAGAAAGTCAGCTAAATTACGACGAGTTTTCGGATGGGATCCAGGCATTTCTGGGTTGAGTTGTCTCCTAACAAATTGTCCGTCATTCAGTTACCTTTCCAACGCATCTTGAAACGCGTCAATCGGACATCGGGAACTCAAGATACGTCCAATTTACTGAAGATTGCGCATGCAAAAAACTGGATGCGGGATTATTATGGGATTTTGTAAAATTCAGCCCAAAAGCTAACGTATAAGGCTTTGGACGAATTAAACTTAGCCCAATATATTTATTATCATTTAAATTGATGTTTTTAGGATTTTATATACTTTAGGAACCAGCCACTCAGCCCTTATCAGTTTATCACTTGCCTTATCACCTTATTCCTTGCCACACAAGCACAAGGAGTTTAAAGGTTATTAGTTTATTATTATTTTTAATTAGACTAGGTTTTCCTTGTTTTAGTAGAAGTTAAATTACTTTGTCTATCCTTCACCTATAAAATGATGAAGCCTCCATCATTGTAAGACAGATTTTCTTTGATTTATGAAATATTTAGTCAGTTTATTTTTGCAAGTGCTGATTACTTGTGCCTTCGAAGTCTTCTTCAACATAAGTTCGACGAGTTCTTGTGAGGGAGATCATCTTCACACTCTTGCTTGCCTAGATAATCGCGTCTAGGAGGGTGGGTTAGAGCCGTTTGAGGTTGCTTGCTTAGATAATTGAGTAAGAGGGTGCCGAGGACAAAACAGCATCAACAATTCACAAGCCATCTTCATCTTCAACCTTTACACCATCTTCCATAATTTCATAAAAAAAGCTGAATTTTTCAGATTTGTTTTACCTATCTTCTTCTTAATATTTTCTCATCTTTTTATTTATATTCTTATTTCTTATCATCTAACCCTTCATCTCGTCTTTCTTTCTTTAATTTTTCAGCCTTGAATCTGAAAAATTCAAGAAAATCCCTTCTCTTTTCTTTTGAATTTTCAAACCTGCCCAAACTTCCTTGATTGAGTCTAGAGCTCCTAGTTCTTACAACAACTTGATTTGAAGGCTTCCAAATCCAAGATTGCGCTACTCTATCATTTGGTATCAGATTTGGGACGATTCTTGACAAGAATTTTGGCGTTTTTGGGTGAAAAACTCAAAAATTAGGGAAAATTCGTCAAATTCAAACGAGCGAATTTTGAGCTGAAAATTTCCAGATCAGATCTACACCTTTGGAGGAGTCACCACATAAAATTTCAGAATTTTTTTGACATCGGGAACACCTCGAACGAAGTAGATTAAGTTGCTGCAAAATTCTAGGGTTTTCGGGGTTTTTCTAATTTTCTTTCATTCTTAGCCATTAGTTTTCGTTTGTTTTAGCTTTTATTGCTTCTTTCACATCTTCTAACACTTTCTTGTTTCTTTGTGTTAGTAGGACTAAAAGTTGCATACTCTTCTTTCTCCTTGCAACTATATTTCTATTGGTGTCTAAACTTTTCTTTGGATTCTTAAAGCAATTAGGATGTTTTATTCTCTTTTCAACACTCGTTATCGTATACCAATAAATATTTTTCGGTCACGATGTAAGATACAAGGTAATCTATGTTCTTTAACTATTGATGGTGATAGTCGTGTAAACTTAGTGAGTAGCTTCATTTTTGATGCACTCGATCTATCATGCCAAGAACATCCTAAGCCGTATCATCTTCAAGGGTTTAATAGCGGACCGGATATGAAGGTAACTGAACGTTGTTTAATCTCTTTTACTCTTGGAAGCTATTGTGATGATGTATGGTGTGACGTGGTTCCTATGGAAGTCACCCACTTGCTATTAGGAAGACCTTGGAAAAATGATCGTGGCGCTGTCCATCGAATCAATACAAATGGATACTCGGTTGTGTACCAAGGCCAGAAGCTCTCGTTTGCTACAATAGAGCCGGAAAAAGTAGATGAAGAAATAGCGAAAGCAAAAAAAAAGCAGAGAGGATAAAACAAAAAAATTGGAAGCACAAAATGCTGAATCAATTGACAACACGAATGCAACCGACCACGAAGACATCCCAAAACCAGAAGGTACACATGATTCTCTTCCTACTTCTACTTCTAACATTTGTGCAAATGTTGATATTGGAGAAGAACCATCTCCCAAACAAAAGGATAGTGATAGTGATAGTGAACACATTAGACAAGATGACAATGCTTCTAATCCCTCATGTGAAGTAGTAGGTCCACTTGCTATTCTCTTATCACCTCCCCACGAAGAAAGTAAGTGTAATTCTAACCCTTCATTTGATTATTGTCGTATCATTCCGTTAGAAATACTTTCTCCTCTACAGAAATTGTACATTGATGATAAATTTTGTGAGAGGGATATGAGATGTGAGATACAAAAGACTGAGAGTAAAAAGGCCAAGAGTGAAAAAAGTCAAATTAATGGCCCAAATTTGGTGAGTGAAAATACATATGAGGTAAAAGTCACACAAAACTCAAAAGAAAAAGACAAGAAAAAGAACGTGACGAGTGATTTTGTTTTGACTAAAAATGTTCGAGTAGTGTTATCTTATCTTTTCAGGATTTTGTTGAACCATTGAGAGGAGCTCAATTAGATCACTCCACATACAACAAAGAAGCCTTTTCAATTGAAATTGATGATTGTTCTCTCATTGCCAATTTAGATTCGAGAACGAATCGTTTTGAGGAGTGGGGGAACGATACATGCATGAGCAGGGTTAAATTACTCATATTGGACAAGAAGCTGAATTTGTTCGATGCAAACAATAATGGCCAAAACAATGCACGCATAGGAGGTCAAAAACGATGCATCTTGGACAAGAAACTGAATCTGTTTGTGAAGTCTGGAAAGTCAGCTAAATTGCGACGAGTTTTCGGATGGGATCCAGACATTTCTGGGTTGAGTTGTCTCCTAACAAATTGTCCGTCATTCAGTTACCTTTCCAACGCATCTTGAAACGCGTCAATCGGACATCAGGAACTCAAGATACGTCCAATTTACTGAAGATTGCGCATGCAGAAAACTAGATGCGGGATTATTACGAGATTTTGTAAAATTCTTCAGCCCAAAAGCTAACATATAAGGCTTTGGACGAATTAAACTTAGCCCAATATATTTATTATCATTTAAATTGATGTTTTTAGGTTTTATATACTTCAAGAACCAGTCACTCAACCCTTATCAGCTTATCACTTGCCTTATCACCCTATTCCTTGCCACATAAGCATAAGGAGTTTAAAGGCTGTTATTTTATTATTATTTTTAATTAGACTAGGTTTTCCTTGTTTTAGTAGAAGTTAAATTACTTTGTCTATCTTTCACCTATAAAAGGATGAAGCCTCCATCATTGTAAGACAGATTTTCTTTGATTTATGAAATATTTAGTCAGTTTATTTTTGCAAGTGCTGATTACTTGTGCCTTCGAAGTCTTCTTCAACATAAGTTCGACGAGTTCTTGTGAGGGAGATCATCTTCACACTCTTGCTTGCCTAGATAATCGCGTCTAGGAGGGTGGGTTAGAGCAACTTGAGGTTGCTTGCTTAGATAATTGAGTTTAAGAGTGTGCCAAGGACAAAACAACATCAACAATTCACAAGCCATCTTCATCTTCAACCTTCACACCATCTTCCATAATTCCATAAACAAAGCTTGAATTTTCATATTTGTTTTACCTATCTTATTCTTAATATTTTCTCATCTTTTTATTTATATTCTTATTTCTTATCATCTAACCCTTCATCTCGTCTTTCTTTCTTTAATTTTCTAGCCTTGAATCTGAAAAATTCAAGAAAATCCCTTCCCTTTTCTCTTGAATTTTCAAACCTGCCCAAACTTCCTTGATTGAGTCTAGAGCTCCTAGTTCTTACAACAACTTGATTTGAAGGCTTCCAAATCCAAGATTGCGCTACTCTATCAGACCACAGAGTTGATTAATAATAGTCTTAGTGTAACACCCTCGACCCGGATGTCACATTTGGGCCTTAAGCCCTACCCAAAACCATAAAACCTCTCGATTCGATTTAGCCTAAAGGTATTTCTCAAAAACGTTTAAGACCAATAGTGAAAATATATATAAATGATCAAAACGTTACAAATAAGCTCCAATTTAAATTCAAAACATTTGAACATTCAATTTGATCAATATAATTTCAAAAATAAGGATTACAAACTCCATCATGTAAGGTCCTGTGAGTATACAACCTACTAAATACAAGTACCGTACTCTAGAAATCACCCCATGCTGGAATCCCATTATTGATAGTGCTCTTCGATCCCACGATCTGACGATCAACCTACACAAAGAAACAACGATTCCGTGCGTTGAGCTTACAAAGCTCAATGATACAAATCTACTCTACTATACTTTATGTTAATTATAAACATAAATATGCAAGCTCGTACGAGCAATAATGAGAGATAAATAAACATGTGACACTATCACTAGTCGCCTAAACATATGCTCTCAATGTAACAATCATCATATATGGTACACAAGGCCTAACCATATTCAAAGTATGGCAATATAACATCATATAGATATGACACTACCTCTAACCGTCAAGTCATATAACATAGCAAGAAAGCATAAGCTTCTCATAACATATAAGCATTATACCACAATATATGAGTAGGCACGCAACCACTAAGCATCTGGATACATACACTCTGAGTGAGGCCCGCGACCACTAAGTATCATGATAAATACACTCTATGGGGTAAGGCCCGTGACTACTAAGCATTGGGATACATACACTCATGCTCGAAATCTCTGATCAAGCATATTCGAATGAGACCCGGTGCCACACAGCTTCGAGAACGTATATTCAGCATCTCTAACCAAGGTGTTGCAATACTCTTTCTCTAGGTATCTGAATCCCACCAAACAATGGTAACTCAACCATCTAGGTGTCCATATCAGCACATAATACCACCCAGCACACATCACACGATTCACCAAGGATCCCTACGGTTACTATTACCATCAAGTCACCCAACGTTTACCAAGTTATGAATTATCATGGAAGTGTACGTTAATCATCCTCATTAATTATCTATATTAATTCATTTTATCTCATTAACATCTCACGTCAATTTTTATCTTTTTATTAGCATTATAGATTATTCTGTTCAGTAGGTACCGACACTCGAAAACAACTATAGATACTGATACCGGTACTCGAACATAAGTATCGATACTGATATAGCTTACTAGAAGTCCTCAATTTCTACAAGTACCAGTACGGGTCGACTCGTACCGGTGTAGTCCCTAATTACGTACCAGTACAACCGAAGCATAACTTTCCTTAAAGTACGATTTTAAAACACTTTATTTTATCTCTAAAGCTTATGAAAGTCGTTATGGTTTGTTTACTAACGCATTAATTCAATTATTATTAATTATCAACTTCATAATCATTTAATCGAGTAGTTATCCCTTAAGCATAACTTCTATCGAATCACGCCAATTTATCCGAACAAGCATACAAAGCATCATAATTTATCAACCAACCAATCAAACATCAAATAAACATAAGAGTATCTCAAACGACCCTAAACGATCTCTAAAGCATCCATGAGTTTCAACATATTTGCAACATCATCATGCATCTTATAGATATTAAGTCTCCTGCTGTAACAGCTTATAAAAAAGATGATGATAAGGGAATTGCAGCCAAGGGGGTTTGAACCCGTGACCTTGGCTGCATAAGCAAGAAAGGTAACCATTTGAGCTAGAGCTCTTTTGTGATAAGGGTTACCGTAATAAAATAATAAACTTATTTTTGCTAGGTTATCATGCAAATAATAAAATCGATCTGACTATCCACCTACCGCATTTAATGCCATTTTATTTCAAACCAATATCCTAGAAGACTCTAGAATTTCACCCTGACCTCCCGTACGCCGCTCTGATCTCTGCCCTCATCGCCTCGCCGTGGCCGCCACCGCCACCACCATCTTGTTCCCCAGCCCCGTCCGAACAAAACCCCTCTAGCCTCTAGCACCTCAGCTGCCCCGTTCGTTGCGAATCAACATTTTAAGGTTAACGAATAACTTAGTCTGCTGTCGCTGTTTATTGTTAATTCTGGTCGCCTCGACCGTTTGTTCGAGTCGCCATTGCCACCATCGTCTTTCTTGTGTCAAAGGGAGTATAATCTTGCCCGTGGATCGCCCGTCCGGTGATGTTTAAGGTTTCATCATATTTCACCAAACCTAATCGAATTTAAGGTAAGATAGGTAATTTTTTGTTAACTTTTCAGCTTATTCTGGTTTATACTGGTTGAGGTTGATTTAATCTGGAAAATGATATATTTGGGCTATTTTTCGGTCATTTTGGCCGTACGTGGGCCCCATATGCCACCACAGACAATTTTCGGCAGCTTGAGACGGTGGCCTTGGACCAAAATAGCCTGACCGACCTTGGGCCCAGTCTT
Source organism: Hibiscus mutabilis (assembly GCA_019671005.1). NCBI lineage: Eukaryota > Viridiplantae > Streptophyta > Magnoliopsida > Malvales > Malvaceae > Hibiscus > Hibiscus mutabilis. The sequence goes on along the minus strand of JAGYYJ010001158.1, from coordinate 87,523 downwards.
GTCCAAAAAACTGAGTCATATGAACCAGCCTAGACCAGTCATACTAGACCAAGCAGGCCTATTTAATTAAATTGTTTGGGTTAACCCGTTAAGGTTATAACCGAGCCCAAACCAGTTTTTCAACCCGACCCCAAACCAAATTCGAACCTAACCTATCTTACCCGAACCTGACCCATTTGAGCCGAACCTGACCCGTCTGACCCGAACCTGACTCGTCTGATTCGAACCCGACCTGTCTGACCCAAACCTAACTCGTCTGATCCGAACCCGACCCGTTTGGCCTGAACCTAACCCGTCTGACCCAAACTCGACCCGTCTAACCTGAACCCGACTTGTGTGACCCGACCCGTTTGACCCGATCGAGTCAACTCGTTCGAGTTAACTCGTCCAAGTTAACTCATCCGAGTCAACTCGTTCAAGTTAACTCGTCCGAGTCAACTCGTCTGAATCAACTTAATTTACTCTGACCGTTAACTTTAACTTTGACCAAAAAGTTAATTTTTCAAAACCCGAGCATGCATTTTATCAAGTATTTTTATTTAAGGGTATTTATTGTTCAATAAAGGACTGATAAAAATCTTTGTTGGTTAAAGGTACTCACGGATCCCCCGATTGTGTTTTCACCCAACCCAGCTCATCCCGATCTGCTCAGCCGCATGAGCCCATTGTGACTCGTATGGTTCCGTAACATAGTGAATTATCCTAATAAAAACATAATTCCTGTAGTAGCCTGAATATTTGGAGAATATAGGTTCCAGCACCGTAGCGGAGCGTGGTCCTAGTGCCCAATAAATTATCAGACCTTCTTGGCTTTTGAGGTATGTTCCTTGTGTGCTACATAACTGTTTTACATACTGTTTCGCATGTTATATTAAACTGATCATGTGCACATGACTGACATACCTATTTTTGTATATAAATAACATGTTTTCTAAACTTAAGCATGACTACATGGTATGCCTGATTTATGCCTTAGTACCCGATATGACTAGCATGTTCTCTAGTTACTATTATCTGATTATAAATGTACGTTATTAATTACTATTATTCTTGTTTATTACTGCATACTGTAGTACTGTCTAGACTGATTCACTAGGGTACTTGGGGGTATGATATGAAGTGTTTGAAGGTTCAGCCCTGATTTGGCTGGTTCCGCCCATATAAGGTTCTTACGCTTCGACTAGGGTAATTCTGCCCATATTCGGTTCCTATACTTCAGTTGGGGTAATTCTGCCTAAACCTAAGGTATCCCTTTAGGATGGTACCCCTGCCTAATGAGCTCGGGTTAATGCCTGTATATGATACTCTTATGGGGAACTGTATCTTGGAGTTTGGTTGGAGGGTAGATAGGTTGCATGAAAACCATGGTTGCACTTATAACATGTTTTATAAGATATTTTTTGTTTATCTAAACTATATATATACACTATTTTACTTGCACTGTTAGAACAGACTGAGCTCCCAAGCTCATACCCTCAAATCTTTTCCCTTTCAGATTTTGGATAGGTTTCCCAGACCTGGAACTTAGAGGATCGACACATTCAATATAAGTCTGTCATTGTAATGTTTCCATCTTCCAGATTGTTCTATCACGGTGACATGGACCTATGTTTTGTTACCTTATATTGCATACTCAATTATGTTGCCGTAAATGGCTTGTGATGTATTTACACATTTTGATATGGTTTGTTTTGATTAACTTAATTCACTTTTGTTTGAATCTATTATTTCTCGATTCTTATTTTAAATTCTTAAATATTTTTATGAAAAGATTTTTGGTAACAAATGTGATCTCCTAAATTTGGATTTACGCATAGGCCGGTCTAGGGGGTTATATTTAGGTGGTATCAGAGCTTTTGGTTTTATAGACCTCGGACTATGAATGGTCTTAAATGAAATATTTTTGTAAAACATTTTAGAAATATGTATAAAAGGCCACGTCACCAAGTTTTATATGTTTATATGTGTGCGGTTCTCCAGTACCAGTTCTGACCCTAAGTGTTACCTTTTGTAGAGATTCTCTGATATGAGCACCTATAGAGGTCGTAGACCTGCCCGTGGACGAGGTTGAGTTGCTAGGTTTGCCGACCTTAGTTTATCCAGTGATAGATTCTTCAGCTCTGGTAGATCTTCACGCCTTTAGTAGTTCTGCTGCACCGACTGATCTACCACCTGCTGCCAGTATCGGCATGACGACCTAGGTCAGAGGACCGATAGTTTCTGGATCTGAGCCTGTGATTGGAGTTACTGATGAGACCCTGAGTAGACAGTTCTTCTAGTTGATTCAGGGTGTAGTGAGAGCGTCGGGCATTGTACTAGAAGTTCCTATCTCTTAGATTCTGATTGCTAACGGGGTCAAGACCTTTTTTTGAATCTCTTAATGGGGAACCGACTGAGGCTGAGAGTTGACTTGATGATACTGAGAGGCGTATGGACCAGTTGAGTTTGGAGCCAGCCAAGATATATCTGTGAGCTGTATCTATGTTGGACGGGAATGCTCACACTTGATGGGAATCAGTCGTGAGCAGTGTACCTTCTAAGCGGCTGGCATGGGACTTCTTTAAAGAACGATTTAGGAATCGCTTTTTGGGAGAGCGGTTCCTAAGAGAGAGGCGCCAGACATTTAAGGACTTGGTGCATGGTTCTATGTTAGTGGCCGAGTATGAGTTGCAGTTTTTGGATTTGTTGAGATATGATATGGGTTTAGTGTCCACCGAGAAAGAGATATGTAACAAGTTCTTAGAGGGCCTTTGGATTAGGATTCGAGATCGGGTAGCTACACATCATAATGCGGTGTTTGAGGACCTAGTAAATCGGGCTAAGACTGCAGAAAAGATGGAAATATTAGCAGCTAGTTAGAGCGACAGAGATAGAGATCGAGATAGAGACAAGGATCAGGGGCAAGATCGAGATCGATCTGAGAGACATTCTAGTCAGAGTGTCTCACGCACACCCTAATAATAGGGCTCGCACTGCTGCCTATTAGAGGGGTGGATCGAGTTATAGGCTTACAGTACCTCAGGACCCAACTGTTAGTTGGGGTGGTTCATCAGGGTTTTCTCCTATACCTATATGTGAGTATTATGGTAATTGAATAAGGGAGAGTGTAGAAAGAAGATCGAGGCTTACTTTCGTTGTGGATCCACCAAGCATTTTCTAAAAGAGTGTCCGCACCCGTCTTTTGTTGGCCGAGCATTGACACAAACTCTTGTTCCTGCTCGATCATAGGCATCCGTTCAGACTCCAGCTACAGGGCAATATCATGGCAGAGTCTTTGGTTCTACTGTTAGATTTGATAGTAGGGGCCGAGCACATCAGATTGGAGGACCAACCTTGACTGAGGCTAGATAGCTTACTTTGGTCTATGCCACCAGACATCGTGATGATAGAGACGAGCCTGATGTCATGCAAATACATTTACTATATATTCTGTTCCATATTTTTCATTGCTTGACAACGGCTCCACCCATTCTTATATACCAAGATTTGTGTCCTGAGATCTTTAGATTTCAGTTGAGACCACTGAGAATGCAGTTACTGTTATGAGTCTTAGTGGGTCAATCAGTGATCGTGGATAAAATTTTTAGACGGCGTCCTCTTAAGATTAAGAGGAAACATTTCCAGCTGACCTTATAAAACTATTGTTAGAGGAGTTTAACTTGATTCTTGGTATGGATTGGTTGACTAAACATCGGGTTAATTTGGATTGCGAGTCCAAGAGAGTGACCCTGAAGACTTTTGAAGACCGGACAATTATTCTAGTTGGCGTGAGACGTGGGTATCTGTCTAATGTGGTATCTGCCTTGACTGCTGACAGATGAGCTGAAAGGGTTACGAGACCTTCATTGACTGTATCTTGAATACGAAGGGTTCTTTATCCGAGATTGAGGAAATTCTTACTTTGTAGTAGTTTCCTGATGTATTTCCTGAAGAGTTGCCTGGATTGCCACTAGATAGAGATGTGGAGTTTGAGATTGAGTCATGTCCGGGATCTGCACCAGTTTCTATGAACCCCTACCGTATGGCTCCTAAAGAGCTAAAAATTCAGTTGCAAGAGCTTCTTGATCGAGGTTTTATCCAACCTAGCTCTTTGCCTTAGGGAGCTCCAATTCTGTTTGTTAAAAAGGATGGCTCTCTCAGGCTGTGCATTGATTATCGGAAGTTGAACAAACTAACGGTCAAGAACAAATATCCATTACTCAGGATTGATGACTTGTTCGATCAGTTTCGAGGAACCTTAATTTTCTCGAAGATTGATCTCCGATCTGGGTACTACCAGTTGAAGATAAAACGGTCTGATGTTGCGAAAATAACAATTTGCACTAGATACAGGCATTATGAGTTTCTAGTAATGCCTTTTGGTATGACTAATGCCCCTGCTACCTTTATTGATCTGATGAATCGTGTATTTCGGCCCTTTTTGGATCAGTTTGTGGTGGTGTTTATTGATGATATTTTGATCTACTCTCAGACTGAAGTAGAGCACGTAGTGCATTTGAAGATTATTCTGTAGACTCTAAGAGAGCATCGGTTGTATGCCAAATTGAGCAAGTGTGAATTCTAGCTCAGTGAGGTGACATTTCTCGGGCATGTGATTTCAGCTTGAGGTATTCAGGTTGATCTGAGTAAGATTGAGGTCATCGTGAGTTGGAAGCAGCCTAAGAACGTCTCAGAGATCTATAGTTTCTTGGGATTAGCTGGGTATTACAGATGCTTTGTTGAGGGTTTCTCCATCATTACTACCTCTCTAATAAAGTTGTCGAGGAAGAATGATCCCTTTATCAGGACTAAGGCCCCAGCAGGCGAGTTTCAAAAAATTGAAGATAGCTCTGACACAAGCCCCAATTTTTACCCTACCTAAGTCTAGGAAGGATTTCACGGTTTATAGTGATGCTTCACACTCTGGTTTAGGATGTGTTTTAATGTAGGATGAGAAGGTGATCGCTTATGCATCACGCCAGTTGAGATCGCACGAGTGTAATTATCTTACTCATGATCTAGAGTTGGCTGTTATGGTTTTTGTCTTAAAGATTTGGAGACACTATCTTTACGGAGAAAATGTTATATCTATACAGATCACAAGAGCCTAGAGTATCTTCTTACTCAAAAAGAGCTTAATCTGAGATACCGTCGATGGCTAAAGCTTCTTAAAGATTATGATTATGAGATTGAGTATCATCCGGGGAAGGCCAACGTGGTTGCTGATGCTTTGAGTTGCAAGGCTATTTCAGATCTGAGGTCTCTGTTTGCCAGGATGTGTATTTTTTATGATGGCAGTTTATTGGCTGAGTTACAGGTTAAGCCGACCTTGGCCGAGGAGATCAAGGCAAAACAACTTCTTGATAGTTCTTTACTTTCTGTCATATAGCAGTTCGAGCAGGATCTACATCTATTTATGCTTTCGATCAGGATAGGGTTTTGTGCTTCAAGGGTCGTAATTGTGTGCCTGACAACGCCGAGTTGAAGCAAGCCATTCTTAGTGAGACTCATAGTAGCCCTTATGCTATGCATCTCGGTGGAGATAAGATGTACCAGAACCTGAGGCAGAGATACCGTTGAAATGGCATGAAGAAGGATATTTCAGATTACGTGGCTAGATGTCTGACTTGTCAGCATGTTAAGGTAGAACACCAGCACCCTTCTGGTCTGTTGCAGCTTATTAAGATTCCTGAGTGGAATGGGAGTGGATCACGATGAATTTTATTATCGGGCTGCCCTTGATTCCTTCTAAAAAGGATTTTGTTTGGGTTATTGTGGATCGACTCAAAGTCAGCTCATTTTATTTCTGTTCGGGTTGCGTATTCTCTAGAGAAGTTGTCTAGATTGTATATTTTTGAGATTGTTAGACTGCATGGTGTGCCCTTATCTATTATCTCTAATCGAGATTCGAGATTCACATCTCGATTATGGTCGGCCTTGTAGAGTGCATTGGGTACCCGTCTAAATTTTAGTACATCCTTTTATCCGCAGACTGACGGCCAATCTGAGAGAGTGATTCAGATTCTAAAGGATATGCTATGGGGTTGTATGATTGACTTTCGTGGCAGTTGGGAAGACTTTGCCCTTGGCCGAGTTTGCTTATAATAATAGTTACCAGGCGAGCATTCGTATGGTACTGTATGAGGCTCTGTATGGTCATAAATACCCTACTTCTATTTGTTGGACAGAGTTGTATGATAGGAAGACTCTGGGCCCGGAGTTGGTTTGAGAGACCGATGAGACTATCAGACTGATCCAAGACCATATGAGGGAGGATTTTGCTAGGCAAAAGTTTTATTCCGATCTGAGGAGAAAGGACATTGAGTTCGAGGTAGGTGATCAAGTCTTCTTGAAGGTATCTCTATGGAAGAAAGTTATGAGATTCGGGCGCAAAGGCAAGCTTAGTCCGAGATTAACTGGGTCGTATTGTATTCTAAAGAGAGTCAGACCTATTGCTTATCAGCTTGAGTTGCCTCCCCAACTTAGTTGTATACATGATGTATTTCACGTATCTATGTTGAGGAGGAGCTTGTGCAGATTTTGACGATAGAGTCCTGAAGAACAGACGTATCCCTATGGTTAAGGTTCAATAGAGTAATCGTAGTCCTGCAGAGGCCACCTGAGAGACTAAGGAATATATGAGAGACTATTTTATTTAGGTAAAAATTTTGAGGACAAATTTTTTTTTAGGGGGAGAGTTGTAACACCCTATATAAAAAAGATGATGATAAGGGAATTGTAGCCAATGGGGTTTGAACACGTGACCTTGGCTGCATAAGTAAGGGGGTAACCCTTTGAGCCAAAGCTCTTTTATGATAAAGGTTACCGTAATAAAATAATAACCATATTTTTTGTTCGGTTATCATAGAAATAATAAAACTGACTTGACTATCCACTTACCGTATTTAATGTCGTTTCATATCAAACCAATATCCTATAATACTCTGGAGTTTCACCCTTGACCTCCCTTGCGCCTCTCTGATCTCTACCCTCACCGCCGTGCCGTGGCCGCCACCACCATCTTGTTCCCTAGCCCCGTCCGAACAAAACCCCTATAGCCTTTAGCACCACAGCTGCCCCGTTCGTCGTGAATCGAGGTTTTAAGGTTGACGAATAACCTAGTCTGCCACCGTTGTTTACTATCAATTTCGGTCGCCTCGACCATCCGTTCGAGTCGCTAGTGCCACCATCGTCTTCCCTGTGTCAAGGGGAGCATAATCCTGCCCGAAGATCGCCCATCCGGTGCTATTTAAGGGTTCATCAGAGTTCACCGAACCTAATCGAATTTTGGGTAAGATAGATAATTTTCGGTTAACTTTTTGGCTTATTTTGGTTTATACTAGTTGGGGTGATTTAATTTGAAAAAATGATGCATTTGGGCCATTTTTTGGTCATTTTAGCCGCGTGTGGGCCCCACGTGCCGCCACAAGCGATTTTTGACAAGCTGAGACGATGGGCTTGGACCGAACTGGCCTAATCGGCCTTGGACCCAGTCTAGTCTAATAAATCGAGTCATATAAACTGGCCCGAATCAATCATACCAGACCAGGCCAGCCTGTTTAATTAAATTGTTTGGGCGGACCCGTTAAGGTTATAACAGAGCCCAAACTAGTTTTTCGACCTAGCCCCAAACCCATCCGAACCTGACTTGTCTGACCTGAACCCGACCCGTCTAACTTGAACCCGACCCGTCTGATCTAAACCCGACCCGTCTGACCCGAACCTGACCCATTTGACCCGAACCTAACTCGTCTGACCTGAACCTTATCCGTGTGACCCAAACCTGATCCGTTTGACCCAACCAATTCAACATTCAGAGTCAACTCAGTTGACTCTGAATGTTGACTTTGACCATTGACTTTGACTGATGGCATCAACGTTAACCTTGACTTTAACCAAAAAGTCAAAATTTCTGAAAACTCATATTTTATGTTTTTCGATGTCCTGAGTCCGTTTATGAAGCTCGTTTCACAAAATTTTATCCTGAAAGCCTCCAAAATCGACCTTAAACTTGAGCATATCAAGTATTTTTATTTAAGGGTATTTATTGTTGAATAAAGGACTGATAAAAATCTTTGTTGGTTAAAGGTACTCACAGATCCCCCGATCATGTTTTCACCCAACCCGGCTCATCCCGATCTGCTCAGCCACATGAACCCATTGTGACTCATATGGTTCCGTAACATAGTGAATTATCCCAATAAAAGCATAATTCTTGTAGTAACCTGAATCTTTGTCGATATAGGTTCCAGCACCACAGCGGAGCATGGTTTCGGTGCCCAGTAGATTATCTGACCTTCTTGGCTTTTGAGGTGTGTTCCTTGTGTGCTATATAACTAGTTTACATATTATTTCACATGTTATATTAAACTGATCATGTGCACATAACTGACATACCTATTTTCGTATATAAATAACATGTTTTCTAAACTTAAGCATGACTACATGGTATGCCTGATTTATGCCATAGTACCTGATATAACTAGCATGTTCTTTGGTTACTGTTATCTGATTATAAATGCCTGTTATTAATTACTATTATTCTTGTTTATTACCGTATATTGTAGTATTGCCTAGACTAATTCACTGGGGTACTTGGGGTATGGTATGAAGTGTCTAAAGGTTTAGCCCTGATCCGGCTGGTAATTTTGCCCGTATAAGGTTCCTACGCTTCGGCTAGGGTAATTCTGCCCGTATTCGATTCCTATGCTTCGGCTGGGGTAATTCCACTTGGACTTAAGGTATCCCCTTAAGATGGTACCCTTGCATAATGAGCTCGGGTTAATGCCTGTATATGATATTGTTCTGGGGAACTGTATCCTGGAGTTTGGTTGGAGGGTAGATAGGTTGCATGAAAACCATGGTTGCACTTATAACATGTTTTATAAGATATTTTCTGTTTATCTGAACTATATATATATATAAGCTATTTTACTTGCACTGTTGGAACACACTGAGCTCCCAAGCTCATACCCTCAAATCTTTTCCCTTTCAGATTTTGGATAGGTTTCTTGGACCTGGCACTTGGAGGATCGACACATTCGATATACATTTGTCATTGTAATGTTTCTATCTTTCAGATTGTCCTTTCACGGTGACATGGGCCTATGTTTTGTTACCTTATATTGCATACTCAATGATGTTGCCGTAAATGGGCCGTGATGTATTTACACATTTTGACATGGTTTGTTTTGGTTAACTTAATTCACCTTTGTTTGAATCTATTATTTCTCGATTCTAATTTTAAATTCTTAAATATTTTCATGAAAAAATTTTCGGTAACAAATGTGATCTCCTAGATTTGGATTTACGCATAGGCTGGTCTAGGGGGTTACACCTACTATCGGTCTCCAAACATGCATATTCATCGTCTACCTATTTTGCAGATACTAACACGCAAAGCAATCACATTTATGATGCTCATGAAGCAATATGAGTTCGAGGTATACTAACCTTAAGTCAAAGCGATAAATCCCCATTCATGCTCCTCTAATCATCTCTTTAATTCCAATATTTGACTCCACCAGTTCCTCATATAAAACAAATACGACTACATAAGACATTTCACACTATCGAACTACTTTAGGGGATAATACATGTAAAAACAACTTATCAAGTTCGAATCTGGTGAAACAGACTGCACCATCGAACTAAAAACATCAAGAAACCCCTGGTTAGGGTCTTCCGAAAAAAGTTAACTTTGGTAAAAAAGTCAATGGTTAACAGCGGTTGGTCAACGATCAGCGGCAGCTGGTCAACGATCAATGGCTTTGCTGGTTAACGGTCAGTAGCTCGATTGGTCAAAGTGGATTGGCTTGGTCAAACAGTTAGTCTAGCTCAATCAATCGACTAGTTTAGCTCGATTAATCGTTTGGTTTGGCTCGGTCAATGGTTGGTTCGGCTCCTACCTACTGCCAAAGCTCGCCCACGTACAGGTGGCGGCGCGTGCAACACGTGCGGTGGCTTCCATTGGCGGGAATTCATCGGCTAGCTCTAGATCCTCATTTTTAGTGCCAATGGAGTTGTTGGTGGTGCCAAAACATGACGATGAGAGGTGGAAGACTGAGTTCTTCAAATGCCGAACTTTCCTAAGCTTTACTTTGATAGATGACAGCCTTGGGGACGATAAATCCACCACCATTATGCTCGTCTCACCAAGCTGAAGCCAGCCATGCCGACGGTGTCAACCACCACTGCCCAAACAACAACGAGACGAAGCAGGGTCTCTGGTGAAAACCCAACTCAATCGGGCGTTGAATTGGCATCCAATTGATTACATTTGTGATTTAGGGACCATATTGCAATTTCAGAAAACTGCAGGGTCTTAGCTCACTTTTATATTACCAACATTTAATTAAGCTGGTTTCATGCTCACATGTTAAGAATCAAGTCAAAAAGATCATCCAATCTCATTTAATTGCATCCACAATATTCAGGGACCAAAATGTAAGAAAATAGAACTTCAGAAGATTCCAAATAACCAAATTAACTACTACTGTTCCGGTACGGACAAGGGTGTTTCTATATGCCTTCGTTATTTTAAAACCCCAAAATTCTAGTAGCCAAAACTCATTCTCATACCCCCCGCTATCGAAATGCCCTTCATGAAAACATTGTACCGTATCAAAACGCATTCTCGAGTACCAAAACACTGGCCAAATTTTGCCTAGACCCGTACCGAAATAGTTGCCCGCGTACCGGTACGCCAAGCTTGGAATGGCTTACTCATATCGAAACAGGAACACCCGTACCAGTACGCTTGAACCTGAAATGTCTATTTTTGCTGGTTTAACATGCTTTTGAACAATCCAAAACATCCTAACATGCCCCTAACACGTATCCACATATTCAAGGATCAAGCCACACTAAGACAACCTAATTTCAACATCCATTCAAGGCATTATACTTCAAATGTAAATCTAGAGGCATGCGTCCTAGAAAACCAATCAAGCAAAGCAAGAAACTTCAAACCATCACCACAAACAATCAATTATGGCCATTTACAAACCAAGAGCACAAAACAAACTTGCTCAAACAGGGAGTTTGACAAAACATCTCCCAAAGGAACAACGAAATCCCCATTGCCCTTATTACTTATAATCTATACCAAAAACATACTTTGGTTATCAATTCTTGTTGTGATCCCTTGCTTCCCACTGCCTTCCAAGCTTTTAATTCTCTACATTGATGGACAAAGAGAGCGTAAGCACACTAGACTTAGTGAGGAGTGCTCAAAAACAACACACCATCAATGCATTAAAATCACTTCTCAACATTACATTGAAATCTCATTTCAATCATCTTTTAAAATATTATCATGCCTTGAAAACCATGCACTTAACATCTTTAAAAACCAGCATATTAACTCATATGCAACATGTATCATTAACCAACAGCAAATCCCATTGCTAAACCTCAATTTAAGCCTTCCCATGCAAAACGACCATATGCAAAGCTTAAAGAGTAAACATGTATAAATTCCATGATACAACATAAACCGTTTCAATGATACATCAACAATTATATTGGCTTACAAGTGATCATTACCAAGTTCCTTTACCAAAATAGTTCATCGGATACACGGATTCAAACAAGTGTTCTTCCAACACTTCAAGCCATCTCAACCGGAATAGCGATACAATCACAATCGCAGTACCTAAATAACCGAGTACACTTTCAACCCATAGGGACACTAACCCCACTCATCGGTTAGATGCTTAACCCACTAACTAGAGTTTACGGTACTGTATAACCCCTCTACCGTTAGGGTACTTGAATGGAGTTTTCGGTACACAGATCTAAACCCCTCAACATCCAAGGCGACTTATTATAGTGCACTATCAATCCTATTGCCGGCCAACTATATCCGATAACAATTTTAAAACCACATCACTTGCCAATATAATTAACCATTTACCATTTACCTCACAGTTTTTAACAAGCATTAACCAAGCCAATTTCCAAAGCAACAACCATGCTTTAAACCACAAGTATAAACCATATACTTACAAGGATCACTTACCATGTGCATCCTTCAGCATTTCACGCTTAAAAACAGTATCTCAAATACTCTAAATCATACTTAAACAGTAGGTACAATGTAAATCAAAACAAGTGCATAAAAATCATTTTACACTAGCACGACCGAGAGAGAAAACCTTAATTTACTTACTTCAGAGTTTAAACTAGCATTTCAAGCTCAGTCTAAACTCCCATAACCACCTTTAAAACATTCCGAAACTGGAATCCACGTTATCACTCACCGATACGCGAAACCTCGATTCGCCGACGCGAAATCAAGCGTTCAAAGCCTCCAAAGCTTCACCGATCACTTCCGGATCAATCTCCCCTATTTTAATCACATTACAACAGATGATTAATGCATCTCAATGCATTCAAAACACTTCAACAACAAATCCTCACGGTGTAACATCCCCTACCCCGGGTTGGTAGCAAACCGATTCAAGAGCGTTACCGAGTACATTACAAGCAAGAACAAGGCTAACTCATCCCTATTAGACGAGTTACTTAACTAGCAATTAATCAAGTATTTATAACTTAACATGTAAGCAATCTCAATTGCAAGACATTACAGGTTACCAATTAATTCAATTAACATCATAATACAATCACATTCGAATAACCTATGAGCAAACATGCTTCCATTTTCATTTCATAGTTCCTTAGGTTGATGCATATAACATTTCATACATAACATACTAAACATGATCAATTGCACATACCTTGATTCCAAGCAAGCCAAATGCCAAGCCTTACCAATCGGCATTTACAATTCAAACTCACAAGATCACATGCAAGACACTCGAATGTTCACACAAGACTATCTTATTTCACAAGCTATTCGAATGGTACAAGGCTAGATCAATTTCTTTGAACATTCAATATATACATATCAATATGCGCAACAACATATTTCATTACATAGGATTTGAGTTCATTACTTGATTTACAATAACAACCAAGATCATAACATGATAAGCCCATTCAAAACAACCTATATATATACAAGTTCAAGTATCCAAAATGCATGCACAAGTCATTATATACAAACTAAGTGCCACCAACTATGGGAGTACAAAACAAGTATGAACCATACTTTAGCTATGCTTATGTCTTGCTTCGAGCTCAAGAAATCAGGCTTCAGGATCAAGCAACGATCGAATCCTTTATCCTGTGGTTGGGAAGGATGAAAACAAGAGTGATAAGTACAAGAATGTACTTAGTGAGGTAGTAACTAATTTTAACCAATTAATAAGATATGTATCTATTAGCTAAGTTTGAACCTAGTCAAGGTTGGAATCATTCGAAATCAAGCTTTACTAAAACTTCATTTCAAGTCAAATAACATACTCAAGCAATATACACATTTCAATTCAAGTCAAGTACATATCAAGGCAATATACATACATCTCAAGTCAAGTAACAATTAGTTCAAGTTTACATATTTGTCATTTCAAGAATACATATCAAGTAGTCCAAGTAGCAAGTTTACATGTCAAGTAATTCAAGTAGCAAGTTCGCATGTTAAGAAATTCAAGTAACAAATAGTTCAAGACAAGTATTTAAACAATTCATACTTATTAGCTCATTTATATTCTTTTGAAACAATCCTTGGTTTATAGTTTGACTAGGTAATCAAGTCTCCAATCAACTGTCGCCACAAGATGTACTATAGTACTGGTCAACCCTCCTACTGTCGCCAAAGACCACATACATACCCTCCGTCCGTCACCAATTAGGGGCCTTAGCCCTGGACCGTAGTCCACCGTAACACAATGAGCTCTATACTCTAAGGCATGCCCTTCTACCTATTCAACTAGCAACCAAGGTTGTTTGATTACACTTTATTTATTCAAGGATTTTCAAGCTTTTCAAGTTCAAGATCAAGTATCATTCAAGAATTAATCCAAGCAAGGTATATCAAGGTCAAGCTTAGCCCTTAGGCCAATTGAGCCTTAGCTCATCATTTTGCAATATAACTTGTTATTCAAGTAAACATTTTACATATGCCATCTTAGGATCAAGCAATGTCTTTATTTCATGTCTTAATTCATGTTATCAAGTATTTTCATCATAGAAATCCATACAAGCAAGCATTCGATGGTTCACACCCAAGGCATCAAGAATCAAGCATTTACACCATAGAGCACTATCAAGCAAGCATTATAATATATCATATCCAAGGCATGTAATTATACATTTGTTTTCACTTTTCTTTCTAATTAATTTATCAATTTGCATGCTATTACTTACTCACAATTTTAGTTTAGTTCAATCTTCCCTTTTATTCATATTCAAGTTAAGTTAAGATCATTAACATGGCATATCAATGGCAAGAAGATAGTCATGCATATTTGGTTAGGACCTAAGTCCTAACCCTATTGTAAACTACACTCACAATACTCCAAGCTAGTTAGTCTCGTAATACTATCCCCTTTTTCTTGTCACTTGAATGTTCGACTTTAGATCCTTCTCCAAAGTCCTCTCATTGCTCTAATAATTCACATAGATAGAACAAAGTCAAAACATGTAAATCACAAAATCATTCAACATAGCACAAGGTTAATACATCACATATACAAGACCAATAACATCTAAACTGCTACTACCAGGCAGCAGGTGCACTGCTTACTTAAACGTGCATAAATTTATTCTGTACGTCAGAATTTCAATTGGTTTACACCATTGGAAAGCTAACTTAATTGTCTTTCTAACCATGTAGGCCTTGCATTTTAGTTCTTTGCCAATTAATACAGTTTTTAGCTTAAAGACAGGGTAATTTACAACACGGGACAGTTTGCACTGTCCCTAGTGTTTCTTCTCTACAATTCATTCTACAATCCAGAATTCAGTTCTGTTTTCTCCTAATGAATTTAGACATGCTAAGTCATTGTCCATAAAATTTTCAGCCTTAAATTCCCTTTATACAATTTATGGTGAATTTTCAAAGTTACTACCCAGAACAGAGTTTTCTGGGCAAATTTCACTAGGCTAGATTTTTAGCTTCATAATTCCTCTAAACCTGATTCTAACATTATAATTCAACTTATTTTCATGTTCTTACATGTCTAGATCAGTTTAATTCACTTATCTATGTGATCATAACAAGGCATTATAGTGCTAAGTTCAATTTGATCTATTTGATCAACAACATTCCTCTAATTCACCATTTGAGCAGTCCATTACCTAGCTTTAACTAATCCAATTATATGAACTCATTTTCCAGCAAGCTAATTACTCTATTCAAGTCTCAATTCACTTAGCAATGTGTTCAAAATAGGGTAGCATGTATAACCAAACATGTTTACACATTTTCAATTAACAAAACAGTCCCTAATCTAAACTAGTTTCAACCATGATCCCTATTCTCAATTTCCAGCAACTTCCCAACAATTTCCAGCATTGATTATCTTTCTAACAACTTAAACCATATATCACCTATATCATTCGATGGTCATGCAAACATATTCCCAGAAATCATAGCAACTTAAGATTACAAACACAAACATGCTTTCATGACATTCAATCAATTCTCCACAAGATGTAAGATTCATCATACAAGCATTCAATTTCAACCATTCAAATCTATAACATATAGAATCAAGCATGATTCATGCATGAGCAGGGTTAAATTACTCATATTGGACAAGAAGCTGAATTTGTTTGATGCAAACAATAATGGCCAAAACAATGCACGCATAGGAGATCAAAAACGATGCATCTTGGACAAGAAACTGAATCTGTTTGTGAAGTCTAGAAAGTCAGCTAACTTGCGACGAAATTTTGGATGGGATCCAGGCATTTATGGGTCAACATGTCTTCTTGAAACTTGTCCGGCTGCAAATTAGCTTTCCAACGCATCTTGAAACGCATCAATCGGACATCTGGATCTCAAGATACGTCTATTTTAGCGAAGACAGAGCATGCAGAAATTCCTATACGGGATTAATACGGGATTTTTGGATAATTACGAATTTTCAAGATTTTATTTGATCATTTGTAAATTAAATCAATATAGGATTCTGCAATATCTATTAGGATCAGATTTATTTGACTAGGATTTTATTTTTAGCATTTATTTATTATTAGAAGTTACTTATCTAATTAGGAGATTAGATTTTAGCATTTATTTATTGTATTTAATTCCTAAGTTTAGTAGGATTAAAACTTCTCCATGGCCTATATAAAGGAGGCTTCACCCACATTGTAATTCAGATTTCATTGATTAATAAAAGGTTATCTTTGGAGATTTTAGTATTCTTTGAGTTTGCAAGTGTTCGGTAAACTTGTCTAGAAGCCATCTTCAACATAAGATCATCGAGTTCTTGTGAGGGAGATCATCTTCTCACTCTTGCTTCCCTAGGTAA
Organism: Hibiscus mutabilis; assembly: GCA_019671005.1. Classification (NCBI taxonomy): domain Eukaryota; kingdom Viridiplantae; phylum Streptophyta; class Magnoliopsida; order Malvales; family Malvaceae; genus Hibiscus; species Hibiscus mutabilis. Next base: position 71,156 of record JAGYYJ010001158.1, on the reverse strand, counting down.
TTGCATCTAGGAGGGTGGGTTAGAGCCACTTGAGGTTGCTTGCTTAGATAATTGAGTCTAAGAGGGTGCCGAGGACAAAACAAAATCAACAATTCGCAAGCCATCTTCATCTTCAACCTTCACACCATCTTCTATAATTCCATAAACAAAGCTGGAATTTCCAGATTTGTTTTACCTATTTTCTTCTTAATCTTTTTTCATCTTTTTATTTATATTCTTATTTCTTATCATCTAATCCTTCATCTTGTCTTTCTTTTTTCAATTTTCCAGGCTCGAATCTGAAATTTTCAAAAAAAGCCCTTCTATTTTCTCTTGAATTTTCAGATTTGCCCATACTTTCTTGATTGAGTCTAGAGCTCCTAGTTCTTGCTACAACTTGATTGAAGGCTTCCAAATCCAAGATTGCGCTACTCTATCAAAGCATTTTACCTTCCTATTTGATTCCCTCTTGATCCCTAATCAAATCTTCAAGTGAAAATAATCAAATTTCTCTCCAAGCTCTCTCTCTCTCTCACTATTCGGTTATGGCAATTGCAAGAATGAAGAAGATTCAAATTTGTTTTCTCTTTCTTTCACCAACATGGCCGGCCATTACACTCTCCCTTGCCAAATGTAAATTTACCTTGCCACATGTATTCCACTATCACATAGTGGTCTAATTACACATGCAAGTTATTATTTTACTCTTGTTTCAATTTGGTCCTTTTAATTTGACACTCTAACTTGTTGGTTATAACATTTTAATCCTTTAGTTATTTGTTAGCTAATGTTCTTTCCTCAATTAACTCCCAATTCTTTCAATTTGATTAACACCTAATTCAATTAGTCAATGGCTTAGATAGTGGTAACCTTTCTAGGCCCAGTTTAAGGTGTTACACACGGACTTCCACAATCCTCTCAAAATTTCCCAACCACAACAGCCGAAATCATCATCTAATCCTTTCCAAACACAACCCAACCACAATCTAATAATCTAACAACTTCCATAATCATCAATTAACACTCAAAACATGATTAATTCATCTAAATACTTCCAGCAACTACACATCCACCACAAAACACAAATCTAACGACCTAAACAACTCGGGATTCAAGAGTTTCGGGATTCCATTGTTAAAAACAACTTATCAACATTATAATACATCCAAAATATGATTAAAATCAATCTTCAACACTGGAAAACAGATCCAATTTGGATCTTTCACTATTTCACAAAATTTACCCAATTAAATCAATTAACCAATATAAAAAACACAAAATCACTTTATAAAATATAAATCAAGGATAAAATACTTGGGAATATCAATAAAGAACCATTCAATAGAGGGAAAACGAACCTTACCTCTATTGTGTGATTTCTCTCTCAATGGTTGATTAAGGCTAGGAAAACACAAGATTTCAATAAGGTTTTGTAAATTAAAGATAAAGAATCATTTACAAATCACGGAATTAAGAAAACAAGACTCTCACCTCTATGATTTGATGAAAATAAGAGTGTTTGGCAGAAAAGAAGTAGAGAGAAAAAGTTGAGAGAAAAGTTACGTGAAATTTCTTTTAATCCAATAACTATCTTTTTAATGACAAAACTCTTTTAATTATCTTTAAAACACACGTTAAAATATCTTAATTGGAGGGAGAAACCATCAACCAAAACATGGTAATATAGCTCCTTAAGGATTCTAAGAATTTGATCATTTTCATTTTAGTCACCTTAAAAAACAGTTTTCAAAAATTATATTTTGCTCACTTGCCAAAATGTCACCCTTCCAAAACCTATTTTCCAAAATTGTTTTCACGAATATTAATCATATATTAAAATATGATTTTAATAATTTTCCCATATTTTTATCTTACCAAAAAATATTTACTCCCGAATTCGACTTAAATCCTTAACCCAGTCCACCAGACCGTCTAACAAGCCGCAAAATTGCTAGGCCCAAAATCAGGGCGTTACAATTATCCCCCACTTAAGAAATTTCATCCTCGAAATTTTACCTAAGGGGTACATGTGCGAGAACTGTTCCAACATATCCAACTTGCGTTCCCACGTGGCCTCCTCAACACCCACAACACCACAGTGCCTCCATAACACCTTAACAAGCTCGACCGTCTTGCCACGCAAAACCTTACTTTGGTATCAAGAACCTCTACCGGTTACTCATCAGAAGATAGATCTGGCCTCAACTCAATATCGTCCACTGACATAACATGCAAGGGATCTGACTGATATCTCCGCAACATCGAAACATGAAATACATCACATGAATCTTCTCCAACTCATGAGGTAACCTCAAATGGTAAGCAACAGGACCCTCACACTCAACAACCTCATATGGTCCAATAAACCTCAGGCAAAGCTTCCCTTTCCGCCCGAAACGCATCACCTTCTTCCAAGGCAATACCTTCAAAAACACTCGGTCACCAACAACATACTCCGCATCCCTACGCTTCAAATCCATGTAGGATTTCTGTAACTCCCTCGACCTGGCCTAGACGCCTGACCGAATCGAGTGAGCTACATTAGGTTTTCCGAAGCAAACCGGAGAAAGGTTATGAAAAGTCAGTCCATTTTTTTTTTACTTTTTTCTTATCTAGATGCGAAACATTAATCTTACACTTATCGATATGCTACCACTATATCGATACGGTGCCCTAAACCAACAGCCCTCGTTTTGGTACACTAAGTATCGTACCGATACGCCTAACTGAAATTAATGACCAGTTTAAAATTACATAGCAACCGTACCGATACGCCTTATAGGTGTTTCGGTACGTGGGTTTTGATCCAAAAAGCAATTTCCAGTAGCGATGAACCGTACCGGTACACCCGTTCCTGTACCGAAATGCCGAGTCTATTCTTGCCCAGCCGTACCGATACGGTCCCTGACGTATCGGTACGCTTGGGCCTATAATGTCATTTTAGCTGGTTTTTCACACAAATCTAGATGCATTTAGGTCCTAGCAACTTGCATACATGCATTCAAACATCCAACAGTACCTTTATCAACACTTGCACCAAGATTTAGCTACCATACAAGCTTAGGCCACCAAAAGGATTAATCTAGAGGCATGCTCCCTAAAACACTCCACCAAACATACCAAGTTGCTCAAATAAACATTTACTAGCACAAACACCATATCAACATCACTTTAATACCATATTCAACATGTTAAGCTCATCAAAGCATGCCATCCAAGCAAAATCATCTAGATGCATACCTAGGTAATCGCATAATATCAACCATAGGTAACGATGCACAATATGCATAACAACATCAATCAAACTCCAAAATCACAGCGTTACACATGCTTAAAACTAGGGAAAACAAAATTATATATCCCAAAATTCATGGCAAATACATTGACTTATTAACCGAAAACTAAAACCGAGTTCATACTCAAATAGTCTTGTCCTTGGATTACTTAAACCTTACCTTTGCTGCCTCCAAACCTTAACGCTCTGCATTATTAGGGAAAATAGAGCGTAAGCACACTTGCTTAGTGGGATGCTCATAAAACAATTATGCAATTAAAATTGCTTTCAACCCATGCTTACGACTAAAGCATTAAAACAATTGGCCATGCTTAAATCCCAAAGCATTAAATCATAAAACATGCTTAAATCCCAAAGCATTAAAAATAGGTTCAACATAAGAACTCTCATATATTGGCAATTATAGTGACCCCAGATAGTCGACCACTATCATTGATTAGCCAACCGCTAATCCTTAGTTAAACGACCGTTAACTTTGCACATTAGATACATGGATCTCCCTTAATGACCGATCATCATCAAGTACTACACCATGCCGACCGCAAGCTTTACATCAACAAAGGGAACCGACCGCTCAACCCAAGCGATAACAACATAGTCAGTGTAACCCCCTCGACCCGGCCTAGTCGTAAGACCGAACAGAGCGAGCTACATTAAGTTTACCGAAGTAAATCGAGAAGAAGAACCTGAAAATGCGACCATTTTTTCTTTTATCTTATCTAGATGATGGTTATTACCCTACATGTACATACATACCATGAAAGAAAACCTAACTCAATCGGGCATCGAATTGATATCCAATTAACCATGCTTGCAAGAATAGGGACCAAAATGTAAATCCATAAATCTATAAGGGATTACTTAAAATTTGCTTTACCTATCTTCAATTAGTCAGGTAACAAACATATATGCCAAATTTCAACTTAAAACGATCATCCAAACTCATCCAATTGCATATATAACACCCAGGGACCAAAATATAAATTCCATTATTTTGAAGGACCAAATCACCAATCCTCAATTAAACCAATTACATGCATACTGGTGAAATTTTGGGTCAAAACGATCATTCAAACTCATTCAAACTCCTTACTAATGTAAATTGTGAGGAATTATAAGAAATATTTGAGTCAAGAAAGCATGATGAACTGATAAATTGGAAGCTTAGTTATCATTTCTTTAATCATGCTTTCTTGACTAAAAAGTAGTAATAACATCAAGGAATCAAGAAATAGTAAGGTTAATGATAAATCAGAACAAGAAATAATAAGGTTAATGATAAATCAGAACAAGAAATAGTAAGGTTAATGATAAATCCGATTTGAGTCAAGGAATCAAGAGTAGTAATAATAAGGTTAATGATAACCCTTCGGATAAATCGGAACAAGAAATAGACACTAGTACAACAAGGAGTGCCTGTGCATGATTAAGGAACTAAAAAGTTCAGAAAACACCTGAATTGAAAGGAAAAGCAGATTAAGGTCCAATGATTGTTGATTTATAACTGAATAATCTAAGGATTACACTGGACGGATTCCACTATTTGGATACAGAGAAACTGGATGGAGCTGTTTTGTTGCTCTGATATTTAAGCTAGATTAGAAAACCATCTGAATTTGCTTCATAGCCAGGATTTCACATATCAGTCCGAGTTTATAACATCAAGACTGATAAAGATTGGGATGATTCGAAAATCATAGAAGGTACATCTCATCTTTTTGGATAAACCTGTATTTTGTTGATGGGTCCTAGCTTTACACATTTCTATATAAGTGTGAAGTTGAGTGGTGAACGAGATATCCTTTTAGAAACCATTTCAAGTAATATAGCGGTCACGAATTTGTTGGGTTGTAATGAAAGGGCGAGCTGAACATGTAGAATTGCTCGATAAAAACATAAGAAATAGAGTTCCCGATAAATTTAATGGAATTATCTTTTGAGGAGTCTAAGATGATTGTTGGCATGAATTGGTTACCTCCCTATCAAGTCATGATGAATTGTCTCATAAAGCGATTAGTATTGGAAAAAAAAACACGCAAGGTAAAAAAATAGTAGTAGTTGATAAAAGGGTAAATTCATTTTCCAATGTAATTTTAGTTGTTTTATTAAAGAAATCCTAACTTTCGCATTTTTGTCATTTTAGTCACTAAGTTAGCTGTTAAGCTATTTTTTTAGTGCTAAATGACCCTTAATCGACTTAGTAAATTTTGGGGTATTACAGGACGTATGTGAAGTGGTCGAAGGAGCCACTTGGGAAATCTATGTATTCGATGCATTTTTATAAAATAGAATGGAACTTGGTTTTGAGTCACTTGAATGCCAATATATGAGATGGTGTATCACGAGAAATGGATTATGTTTTGCATAATGTGGTTTATGCATGAGATGCTCTTTAACCTTGCTATTTAGACATTTTGGCATATGAAGCTTAAATTGAGGTTTATGATAGAAATCCATATACATGTGTTGCAAATGGTTTAAATGTACATATTTGGAAAGAATACAGGAGCATGGGATGATTTTGGCATGAGACTTATACATTAGATTTGAATTAAAATGGTTTTAATTGCATTGATGAGTGTTTTCGAGATTCCCTCACTAAGCTTATAGCTTACGCTCTCATTTCTCATCAATGTAGAGAAATAAGCACTTACAGGCAGCAAGTAGGCAAGAGGAGATCCAAGGGTCGAAGTATTTTCAAGTATGGTTTTACAAATACTTACTGGTAATAAGAGGCAATGTGACCAAGCTGTAATTGGGAGGGTTATTTGGTTACTCCCTGGTTTGTATAAGTTGTATTTGATGATTTGGACTTGTATGATGCTTTACTTCTGGTTTTGAGGGGTTGGGTCATGTCTTGCATGCTTGGGTAGAGATTATGCCTATAGGACCTTTGTTTGAATATGTTATGATGTGAATGATCCTCTACCATGCTTATATGATTGTGAAAATGATGTTTGAGGTGTTATATGATGATTAGGAAGTGTTTAAAGTGTGTTATATTGAGCCAAAGTGTCATATGTTCGACCAAGAGGTCATACATGTCTATCCTTACCGGTACGGGTCCTTAGGGATCGGTACAAGAGGACCTATCTCGGCTCAATCTGGGCAAAATTGCCTAGGTGCACCGATACGCCTAGTAACCGTATCGGTATACATAATTGGGAAATAAGCCTGGTGTCTGTACACGGGCAATCATATCGATACACCCTTTAGCCACTAGAATCCATATTTTTGAAAACACATACAGGTATCGGTTCACCTGAGGATAGTACCGATATGCCTTCATAATATTCATCTATTGCAATACGGGAAGTGTTTGTACCGGTATGCCAGCCGTTAGTTCTGGTAATGTGCTTTCTTAAGTTTGTATTCTATGTAGTTTAGTCCCCGTTTCTTGATCATGCAATTAAATGGGTTTGGATAATTATTTTAATTTGAAATTTAACCTGATGGTATGAAATATGACTAATTAAGGATTGGTAACATAAATTTTAAAGAAGTCCCCGTAATTATCTGTAATTGCAATTTGGTCCATGAAATGCAATCTCATGCAATTGGATGTCAATTCGACGCCCGATTGAGTTGTAAATTTCTCCGTTGCAAGCATGATCACCTAGAGATTTAATTATGCATTTAGATAAGATAAAATGAAAAATAGACCATTTTCTAAGTAATTCTTCCGGGTTTGTATCCACAAACCCAATGTAGCTCACTCAATTAGGTCTAGCGACTAGACCGGGTCAAGGGGGTTACAGTTTCTTTCTTTGAATCCTTTAAATAATAATATCATCCTTTTTCTATTTCATTTCACCATCTTCCTTTCGATTTTCATTCACCATATACGTACCCTAAACACTAATCCAATCCTTTTTCATCATTTCATCCATTTCCTCAATCACCACGCAACATAGCTTCCGCACCCAACATTTCAACATCTTTCCTTCATCATTTCATCTTCAAGCATTTGGATTACAAGGCTTACTTGCATTCACGGTCGGGAACAATCAAGCTTCTCTCAACAACAACAATTGGAGAGTTGGAGCGTATCACTATATATATCTAAATTACATTCAAACTACTTCTAAATGCAACTATATGAGCCTAAACACATGCAAAAGCTAAGTAAAAGGGTACACAAAATAGGTTATCTACATAGTCATCAAATACCCCCAAACTTGAATTGTTGCTTGTCCTCAAGCAATGCAAACTAACCTAAACCAAAAACTAAAGACAAAAATAGCCTACTGTATCAAAAGTTCCAACTAAGCTATGGTTTTAAAAGTTCCAAATCACGTTACAGCATCAATTTAATCTTCAAAAATTTTAAAGTTATACAAAGTAACCGAGCTCACAGGTTTGTTCCTTGGATCAATTCTACTATAGGTACAATGAGTGATGTGTCGCGTGCAATCATCACTTAATGGCCTTCGAAAAATTTAAGGATTGCTCTCTATTATTTCCTTAGAATTTTCTTTTTACTTTAAGCACAATGTTGTACTCCCTTAATTCTATTTAAGTTCATTAAACTATATCCTTTGGGATCAAGTTTTCAGTTAATTTGATCTTTCTATTTTCTTCATCGATTTTTCTAGATTTTTATTAAGCCTTTTTTCCTACATTGAGCATTCAATTCATTAACACCAAATTATGCTTTGGCATCAAAAAGTTGACCTAGAATTTCCCTAAGGCTTCTTAAGTTTTTAGAGAGCATGCAATGTGTGAGATAAGGTTACATCAGTTTCAACCCTAAGTTCAAATCTTAAAAGCTCTTAAACACCTTGCAAAATACATTTAAACACAATTTCATCATAGGAATATCATGATCAACACAACATAATTTCATAATAATGGAACCATAGCAAAGGGAACCCTAAAAACTGTCTAGGCTATTTACAATCCTATTTTTTAAAAAAAATAATCCTAAATTTTACATGGGACAATACTACCCCCAAACTTGAGAGAAGCATTGTCCCTAGCTGATACGCTCCAACTCTCTAATTGTTGTTGTTGAAAGAAGCTTGATTGTTTCCTAATGTGAATGTAAGTAAGCCTTGTTCCTTCGAATGCTTTCCAAAGAGAATGAAGAAGATGATTAAAGAAATGATAACTAAGGTGCCGAAGTAGGGATGCGTGGTGTAAGAAAGAATGAATGAAAGGGAAAGGTTAGATGGTTTAAGGGTAGGTTTAGTTATGGTGAAGGAATGGATGAAAAGGTATAGAAAGGAAATGGAAAGGAAAGGATAAGGTGATATTATTCAAAGTCTTCAAAGGAAGAAACTATGCTATAAGGAGCATAACCCCGATCCTTAAGAGAATGGATTTGAGGGTGGTGATAAGGACTTGGACCCTTTGGTTATATGAACCAAGAACCCTAAGTATCAAATGGAAAAGGAAAGGCGACACCACAAGCAAAGCTTGATAAGTCGATAAAGTTCTAAAAGGAACAAGTTTGAGAGAAAACCTCACAAAGTGATTTAAATTGATATATGAGTTGTGTTTACAAATGCAAAATGAACTCCTATTTATAGGAATTGAAAGGGGTGGCCAAAAAGGCTCCTAAACTATTCGGCCTTGGTTGTGTCTGTAACACCCCTTCCTGGCATGGTAGGAATCCAGGTCATAATGTGTTATCGGTAACCAAGACAATATTTGATACAATATTTATTCGACAATCAGTAAATTAGTGATCGATACGATACAACCATTGTCCATTTTGGACTAATTTTAAACTTTTACAAGTTTTAGGAACTATGTTGTAATTTTGATAAATTAAGTGTCCACTTCAAAAATTAAGCCTACCTCGATGTAATTTAATCTATAAACAGCATGTCTGCAAATTTTCATGTTAATTGGAACTCATATACTAACTCAATTTAAGCTTATAAGACTTAGTGACCAAAATGCAAAATTCTAGAAATTCATTTTAATCCTTATAACAGATTTAACACTACGTGTATCGATACGCCTCAATGCAATCCGGTAAATCAGTTACATATTAAAGGGGGTGTAATGCCCCGATTCTAGGGTTTAGCGGTTTTCAAGTTTATTAGACTGTCCGGTGGACCGAATTGAGATTCGAGTCGGATTCAGGACCGTATATTTTTCGGTAAGATAAAAATGTGAAAAAATAGTTAAAAACCATCTTTTAATATATATTAATTTTTGGTGGAATCAATTTTGGAAAATGGAATTTGGAAATGTGACATTTTGGTTAGTGACAAAAATGTGATTTTAAAAATTGTTTAAAGTGACTAAAATGAAAAGGGTCAAATTCATAGAATTCTTAAGGAGCTAAATTACCAAGTTTTTGCTGGCGGTTTCTCCCTTCAATTAAATCATTTTAAACATGTGTTTTAAAGGGTGATTTAGAGGGATTAAAATATCTATGTTAGTTATTTACTTTTGAAGAAAATTTACGTAATTTTTTCTAAACCTTTTATCTCAACTTCTTTTCTGCCAAACACTCAGAATTTCATCAAAATCCAGAGGTGAGAGATTCTTTTCACTCAGATTATTGATTCTAACTTGATTCTTTAACTTTGTTTCACAAAATCTCATTAAAATCTTATGTTTTCTTAGCTTTAAACAAGCAAATTGAGGGAGAAATGACATAACAGGGGTAAGGTCTATGATCTCCTCTGTTAAATGGTTCTTTATTGATATTCCCAAGTATTTGATCCTTGATTTATGGTTTATAATCTGATTTTATGTTTTTATATAGATTTAATTGGGTAAAATTGATGAAAGATTCAGATTGAATATGATTTCCAGTGTTATGAATTATTTTTGAACATATTTCGGATGTTTAATGATGTTTTTAAGTTGATTTTATCAATGGAATCCCGAAACTCTTGAATCTCTAATTGTTTAGGTTGCTAGATTTGTGCTTTTGAGGTGTTATGGTAGCTGTGTGTTTGATGAAGGTGTTAGGTTGATTTGATTTTGTTTCTCGATGTGAATTGATGATAAAAGTGATGTTAGATTGCTAGGTTGTGGTTGGGTTGTGTTTGGAAAGGAATAGTTGAAGTTTTCGGTTATTGTGGTTGGGTAATTGTGAGGTGAATGCAAGAATCTGTGGGGATCTGTTGTTGTTGTGTTGTAAATGCATGGAGATGCATTAATCCTCTGTTGTTATGTGGTTTGAACATGGGAGGTTGTTTTGGAAGCGAATGGTGCAGCATTGGAGGCTTCAGACGCTTGATTTTGTGTCGGCAATTCAAGGCTTCGCGTATCGGTGAGTGAGAACGTGGATTCCAGCTTTGGAATGTTTTAAAGGTGGTTTATGGGAGTTTAAACTTAGCTTGATATGCTGGTTTAAACTCGGAAGTAAGTAAAAGTGGATATTCTCTCTCGGTCGTGCTAGTGTTAAATGGTTTTATGCACTTGTTTTGATTTACATGTTACCTACTGTTTAAGCATGACTTGAAGTATTTGATATACTGTATTTGAGCATTAAATGTTGAAGGATGCACATGGTAAATGATCCTTGTAGGTATGGTTTATACTTGTGGTTTAAAGCATGGTTGTTGCTTTGGAAAAGTGGTTTGGTTAATGCTTGTTAAAAATAGTGAGGTAAATGTTAAATGGTTAATTATATTGGCAAGTGATGTGGTTATAAAATTGTTATCCGATATAGTTGGCCAACCATAGGATTGAGGGCATTATAATAAGTCGCCTTGGATGTTGAGGGGTTTAGATCCGTGTACCGAAAACTCTATCTGAGTACCCTAATGGTAGAGGGGTTAAATAGTATCGTAGAATCCCGTTAGAGGATTAAGTGTCTAATCGATGATTGGGGTTGGTGTCCCCTTGGGTTGAAAGGTGTACCCGGTTGGTAATGTACTACGATTGCTATTGTATCGCTATTCCGGTTGAGATGGCTTGAAGTGTTGGTTGAACACTTGTTGAATCCGTGTATCCGATGAACTCTTTTTTTAAGGGACTTGTTTAATGATCACTTGTAAGCCAATATAATTGTTGATGTATTATTGGAAAGTTTATGTGGTATAATGTGATTTATACATGTTTACTCTTTAAGCTTTGCATATGGTTGTTATGCATGGGAAGGCTTAAATTGAGGTTGAGCAATGAGACTTGCTGTTAGTTAATGATACATGTTGCATACGTTTTAATATGCTGATTTTAAAGATGTTAAGTGCATGGTTAAAAGGCATGATGATGTTTTAAATGTTGTTGAAACACGAATTTGAAATGGGATTTCGATGAGTTATTAAGATATGATTTTAAATGCATTGATGGTGTTTTATTTGTGAGCGCTCCTCACTAAGCCTTGTGTGCTAATGCAGAGAATTGAGAGCTTTGGAGGCAGCAAGGAGCAAGGGATGCTAGCAAGACTTGTTTACCAAAGTATGTTTGGATTAGACTATAAGTAATAAAGGCAATGGGGTACTCATTTTGGTTTTGGGAGATGTTTTGATAAACTCCCTGTTTAAGCAAGTTTGTTAGGTTGCTCTAAAGTTGTAAATGGCCTTTTTATGGTTTGTTTTTGGTGATGGTTTGAAGTTTCATGTTTTACTTGAATGGTTTCCTAGGTTGCATGCCTATAGATTTACGTTTGATGCAAAATGCCATTAATTGATGTTGAATCTATGATGCTATGCTGCGAATTATACAATAAATATGTTGGATGTATGTTAGAAGCATGTTAGAATGTTTTGGTAAGGTTGAAAGCATGTTAAACCAGCTAAAAATGACATTACAGGCCCAGGCGTACCGATACGCGGGGGACCGTATTGGTACTGCTAGGCGTATTCAAGCACCTGGGATCAGTACGAGTATGTGCGTACCGGTACGGTTAAGCAATTCAAGCTTGGCGTGCCAATACGGGATAAGGCATATCGGTACGGGAACTCGTTATAGAAAAGTTACTTTTTCAGAAAAATTGTGTACAAGAACGTTAAAGGCTCGTACCGGTACGATACTTAAATTTTGCAAGCTGACATGGTGTACCGATACGGTAGTCTATGTATCGGTACGGGTAGCTACTCCGTATCAGTATCGTTGTGGTTGTACCAATACCAGTGGCTGTTATTTTTGTTAATGTCATGGAAATGAGGTTCTGTTTCCTTGCGTTTTAGTCCCTGAATATTGAGGATGCAATTGGCTAAGATCTGATAATCGTTTTGAGCTAAATTTTGACGTGTAAGCATGTAACCTATCTAATTAAAGGATGGTAACTTAAAATTGGGCTAATTCCTCATAATTTTTAGAATTTACAATTTGGTCCCTAAATCGTAATTATGACTAATCGGATGCCAATTCGACGCTCGATTGAGTTGGCTTTTCACCAGAGATCTGTATGCTCGCATAAGTTTATTTTTTTGCATCTAGATAAGATAAAAGAAAAAAAATGGTCGGTTTTCGGATTGATCTCTTTGCGGTTTACTTTGGTAAACCTAATATAGCTCGCTAGGTTCGATCCTGTGACTAGGCTGAGTCGTGGGGGTTACAGGGGGTCGTACCAATATGAGCCCCATCATATAGATACGCTATGCTCAATGAGATCTAGGGCTTTTATAGAATTGAAAGGCCGTATCGATACGAGTACAACCGTATCGATACTGTAACACCCTTAACCCGGTCTAGAAGAAGACCAAACTAGAAAGTGTTACAGAACCAATAAGGAAGGACTTAGCACACATAAAACATGGTTTGCAACATCATAGGCAATTCAAAGACAATATTAAACTTCAAATTACTTAAGATTTAGCAACAATTTTAAACCTTGACTCAAGTTGTCTAATAAAATATCAAGAACATAATTTATTCATCCAACATAGAAACAAAACTTTTCATTGTTCAAGAATTCGAAGACATTTCTTCTTCATTTTATTAATATTATTATTTTGAGACATTTAGCCATTCCTTTCAAAAGTGGTATAGACATTAAATTTAATCTTCCAAGGATTATAACAGTTTAAGCCAACTGAATTAATACAATTCATTCGTTAGGGAGACATCTTTAAGCCTTAAGTTGTTAATTATGTCTTTCTTATAACAACACCATCTTTTCAAATTAGCAAATAAAGGTATCAAAATCCATAGATCATTTTCTTAGAGCTAGAACGGCTAGTATGTTTTACTAAAACGTTGTCTAATTCCATAGGATTATCAAAAGATTATTAAACAGGTATTAACTATCATGAACAATTCACTGGAGGCTTTACAACCTTAAGAATCGGTCCTTGACCTTTAACTTATTGTACTCAACAACTTTGCCATTGATTTATTCCAAACAGACAAACAATACATGTAGGTTACTAGCAAAACAAGCAATCTAATAAACACCTAAGAACCGACCTTTTAAATAAGAATTGCAATGCATAGGCAACTTCTATGTACATAACTAAATAATCAATGTTCTCATGGCATAATTATTAGGCAATTTGTTTTATATTTTTTTATCTTATTCTATCTGCAAACATTTGAAATTATTACTAGCATGGCTTAGCTATTAAGCAATTAATCAATTACTATAATAAACTGAAATTAGCAAGCCAGCAACCAAAAACTATAAGAGGACATTACAAATAGCTATGGTTTCATAGGAAACTTATACACTTATGAAATCAAAGAAATTAATTAAATACATAATGCATAGCTAACTACTATGTGCCACCATCTAGGAGTTCTTTAAGAGATTGTAAGACATACACTCTTGATTTTCTGGTGATCTTGTCCAAGCTCAGAGATTAACCAAAACCGAACATATCCTGAAAGGTAGCAAAAGAATGAATAAGTATGATTACTTAGTGAGGTAGCTTAAAGCAAATAAAGCATGAACAATTATTCATCCTTTCACTTAAATATATGAATTAATTACTTATACCTCTAAGCTTGGATAGGAAGTCAACCATTTTAAGACAAGCCATGAAATCAAGCATTCATACTTATACATGGATAATTCAATCAAGCCGGTTCATATAAATATATATATATATATATATATATTCGAATAAAACCTGACTTATATGTAATCACATAGCATCCTAATAAGACATGACATGTACAATATATATGTATATAAAATTCTTTTAGACATTTGCACTAAGTATGTAAATATGCTATTTAGTCGAAACGTAAACATATATATACATGGTATTCGAATCAAGATAAGCATATACATATGTGGGATTTTTAACAGAGCATATGTACATTTACAAAGGTACTCAACCAAATTATCCACCATTAACCACATACGCTTTGAACAAGGCAATGTGTTTAATCAATCATAATAACCAATGCTAAGTAAGTATTCTAACATAGTTTATCTATTCATACGAGGGTATTTAATTATCAATGGTTTCATATTACTAGTTAAGCAAGTCATTATTATAATTCATTGTTCTTAACTTATAATTTTTTTCTTGGATTCTTTTAGCATAGCCTATTCATATGTAAATCACTTATTTGACTTATCAAACACTTTATTATCTTAGTATTACAAGATCAAATATTACTTGTCTTATAAGATAGTAAATATATCTCAATATAAGCATGGATCTTTGCTACACAAGATAATAAAATTATTCAATAACTTAATGGTAAGTTTCATTATAAAATTTTATCATAGCCTTGAGAATCAAGTAATAGCCTAGGTACTCGAATCCCCAGCCAACTATCGCCAACAGAAAGGTACCCATAGTACCGGTCAATCCCTCCTACAATCGCCAAGTGACCACAACACATCCCTCCTACTGTCTCCACATAAGGACCATAGTCCAGGACCGTAGTCCACCCCAAACACGAGCTGTATGGACTCTATGGCATGCCAACTATACCTAAGACTGACTCGAAACCAAGGCTCTCATATTAATCTTATCACTTCAGAGTCAACATGAACATAGCTTCATGATCAAAATATCACATGAACGAGTCTTTTGTTCTTTCATATCAAGCATGCATTTAATTCATGCATTTTCTCAATTATTCATTCTTTTATTCCAATGATAGTATAACAAGGTCATTTTCTAGCATATACATACATGCATAGCTTACAATATAACCAGATCATCATATTCAGATAATTCATAGAAAACAAGTCTTCTTCTTCAATTTATCAAGACTTATAACTTATCAAATCGTGTCAAGGTTATAAATGAGTATGACTCCATAATCGTGTAAAGGTTATAAATGAGTATGACTCAAGTCATACTCAAGGTTTAACTGAAGTATAAATTGACAAGGATTTTTTATTAAGGAAGAAGTAACATATACAAGGATAAAATAAAGCATATCATAATCAAGTGTTTCATATCATCGTACTTATGATTTAGGAACTTACCTCAAGTCCAAGCTTGCTTGTGCATAATTAAATTCATGATAAAAAAATGAAAAAAAATCGGCAAGAAATGCTCAGGAAGGTTACTAGCCCATCCCGAGACTTTAAACTACACTCACAGTTTGTTTCCGAGCTAATTTTTGTTTCCGAATCATGATTCCCTTTTGTTCATCTATTATTTGATCCATCTTAGCCCTTAGTCCACCAATTCTCCCTTGGTCTAAATGTAACAAATAGGACAATTAAGCATTAGAATAATTCCTTATAACCACTCATTTGTAAACTACTCAATTTCTCATGTGTATATGTAATTTCACACAAAACAGTCCACCCAAGGTTCCTAATTATGCAAAACAGTTTCAAATTTCATATGCAAAAACAATCCCAAATACTTTTCTATATAACCACAACAGTCCAATTACTTTGCATACATGCTTATATATGTGAAAAAAATCTTTAACTTTCGTACATAAACTTAAACACATCAAGACAGCCTTTAATATATTTTGTATATTCAAAACAGTCCACAAATGTTTATATCTACGCCTAATCAATCCATTGAGTTTGCATACATGTTTACCTACATCAAAACAATCCCTAAATTCATTTATTTACCAACAGAACAACCCTTAATCATATAAATTTCCACATACACCTTTAAAACAGTCCATTAACCAATTTCATCCTTGCAAATCAT
Organism: Hibiscus mutabilis; assembly: GCA_019671005.1. Taxonomy (NCBI): domain Eukaryota; kingdom Viridiplantae; phylum Streptophyta; class Magnoliopsida; order Malvales; family Malvaceae; genus Hibiscus; species Hibiscus mutabilis. Next base: position 54,881 of record JAGYYJ010001158.1, on the reverse strand, counting down.
TACTTACATTGGCATTATGTTTAAATACACCAAAACAATCCTTAAACGTATAAAACAGTCTCTATGCACATTATTAAAGTAATTCTCTTATTTTAACTACTCAACACAGCCCACAATTGCTTTCAATGATGCAAAGCAGTCCAATACACTTATACATACTTTCTTACATGTTCGAAGCAGTTCACCATTACTTGTATAAGTGCAAAACAGTCCCCTGTTTTCAACATTATAACACAACCATTTTTTATTCAAATTCAATCCCTTAATTAATACAAAACTGCCCTTGTTTGGTTACAAAAAAAACAGTTCCTAAGATTTCATTTTTAGATTTAGACATTTCGTGATTTTCTTCTATTAATAATATAACCACAATCCCATTCAAGTAATTCACTTAATCAACATGGTACTATACTCAAGCTCAATCGAATTCAATCCTCCAAGAAATTCATTATCAATCAAAGTAACATCTAACCATTGCTAGATTACTAGTACAACTATTTTCTAAAAATCACATAATCATGAAAATCTATGATTAATTACTAATCTTACTAGAATAAGGAGAAAAGAAATGGTGGTTACCTTTCTCCCAAAACCATTCGAATCAAGATTCAAAGAATGGACTAGGATGAACAATTTTGTAAACTTCTCTCAACTCTCACTCTAACTTGATGGTTTCGGTCTTCTTTAGGATGAAAAAGATGATATTGAAATTTTTGGTTAACAATCATCAAGGCTGAACCCCCTTCCACATGTTCTCTCTCTTATTTGACACATATACATAGTTCTAATCTTTGTGATTTTTACTTTGCAATCTCTAATTAGCCCAAACTTTCTATTTAATCCCTCCAACAATTGGCTAACCAATTCTTCTTTATTGCAAAATCATCCCAACTTATCTAATTAAACCAATTGGTAGCAAAACTCAATTGAATTATTTACTGATCTAAACATAGATTACTCCTAAGCCCTTATTTGGGGTATTACAATTCCTCCCCCTTAAAAGAAATTCTTCCTCAAATTTACCTGAGTTGAGTAGTTGAGGACTTTGTTTTCAACCAATTCTGACCAACACAAAGAAGTTATACATTTCATTCTATACAAAGCTTTAAACGAGGCCATTTGAATAGATACTTGGTAACTATTGTTGTATGCAAATTCTGCCAAAGGTAAGGTTTTTCCCTAGTTCTTTCCAGAATCAACTGCACAGGCTCGAAGCATATCTTCAAGAATTTAAACGACCCTTTTCAGATTGACCATTTGATTGAGTATGAAAGCCAGTACTGAGATTTGTTTTGGTTTCTAAAGCTTTTTGTAAGGACTTTCAAATCTAGACGTGGACTGGGGATCTCGATCAGAGGTTATAGAAATAAGAACACTGAGCAATTGTACCGTTTCTTTAATATAAAGCTCAGCTAACTGATTCAAGCTCATACTCATTCGAATGGAAAAAAAATGGAATGACTTAAAGACCCTATCAAATTGCCCAAATAACATCATTCTTTCGTGGAGACAAGGGTAAACCACTTACAAAATCCATCGCTTTGTAATCCCATTTCCATTGGGGAATTTTGGTTGGTTGTAAGAGTCCCACAAAGACTTGGTGTTTAGCCTTCACCCTTTTGACAAATTAAACATTTTGATACAAAATCTGTGATAGCCGACTTCATCCCTGGCCACCAATACAAATCTTTCATATCCTTATACATTTTAACTGATCCAGGACGAAAGGGAAAGGAACTATTATGTTCTTCTTGTAGCATTTCTCTATATTCGAAGCTTGATTAGAGAGACAGTACAGATAAATAACCCTTTATCAAAACCACGATAATATTCAGCTAAACCAAAAGAACTTTTAATTTCATTAACATTTCTAGGATAACTCCCATCATCTCTTGGTCAAATTTTCTTAATATCAACCTTACACTCTTATGCGAATAGCATATGATTGGGAAAGGATACTTCGAATAGTCTTATATCGCATTTACTAGACTTTGCATAGAGTCGATGGTTTCAAAGAGTTTGTAAAGTAAATCAATGGTGTTTTGAATGTTCATTCTAATCTTTGGAATAGATGAGAATGTCATCGACTAAGACCACGAAAAACTGGTTCAATAAGGCTTTAAAGTTGGTTCATAAGACCTTTTTTTTGCAACTGGAGCATTTGTTAAGCAAAAAGGCATTACGAGAAACTTGTAGCGATCGTATTTAGTTCTGACTACAGTCTTATGAATATCTGATTCTTTAATTCTTCATCTGATAGTATCCCAATTGAAAATCAATCCTGATAAGTACTGCAACACCCATAATTGATCATACCAACCTTCGATTCTTAGTAACTGTTACTTGTTCTTGATGATAAACTTGTTAAATTGCTGATAGTCGATGCAAAGCCACATCGACCCATCATTCTTCTTCACAAACAAATGGAAAATTTCCCCAAAAGACGAACCAAGTCTGATAACTCTCTTATCTTGATGTTCTTGTAAATGAGTCTTTGACTCCTTATGCTCGACTAAGGTCATACGATAAGGAATAATGGAGTTTGAGGTAGGCCCTGGTTAAAATTTGATTCTAACTTCACTTCCCGAGTCGGAGGTGATCTCGGTAGTTTTAAAAAAAACATCAGGAGATTTCAAAAATGATTAAGGTAGATTTAAAGGCTAGTTTAGTCTTATTGACTTCGGGTATAGAAGAAAACACCGAATTTGATTCAAAAGGGTTTCTTATCTAACAAGGGTATAGATTCCTTCCCTAATCCATGGAGGAAAGTCTTTTCTTATCACAATCTGCCCAAGCATGGTGTTTACTTAACTAATTTATTCTCAATTAAGGTCGAATTCGTGGAAGGTAAGGCTAAAAGATTAGCAGGTGAAAGGAATTTCCTCATACGAAAAAAGAACAATTCTTATTCATCGTATAAAAGAATGAGTTTACTTAAAATCATATAAGACATATATAAGTTTTGAGTACAATTCAATTGTATTCACGAGGATATAAGCTTCAATATCAAGCTAACTTGTTTTATCGAAGCCCGTTGGTTACACAATCAAAGGAAGAATGGAAGGAGTTGTTTGCTGCTAAATAGCAGTATTCTGAGGATTTCGGTTGTTCCAGATTTATCGTTGCACTACCTCCTTCAATGGAGGAGTTAACCGGGTTCTCATTGTCCCGGCCTAAAAATACTTCAAACATTTTTACTAATTACTAGCACATAAAAGAGCTTTTATCAGACGCAATTCACTAACTCTTATTAGATTTAACTCCTAGGTGGAACATTTAACAAATGATGATGCAACAAATTCCAGTTTAGTCCGAGAATCGACTAAACCTAAGCTCTGATACCAAAAAATGTAACACCCCTAACCCGGTCTAGAAGAAAACTGAACTAGAAAGTGTTACAGAACCAACAAGGAAGGACTTAGCACACATAAAACCTAGTTTGCAACATTATAGGCAATTCAAAGACAATATTAAACTTCAAATTACTTAAGATTTAGCAACAATTTTAAACCTTGACTCAAGTTGTCTTATAAAATATCAAGAACATAATTTATTCATCCAACATAGAAACACAACTTTTCATTGTTCAAGCATTCAAAGACATTCCTTCTTCATTTTATTAATATTATTATTTTGAGACATTCAGCCATTCCTTTCAAAAGTGGTATAGACATTGAATTTAATCTTCCAAGGATTATAACAGTTTAAGAAAACTGAATTAATACAATTCATTCGTTAGGGAGACATCTTAAACCTTAAGCTTTTAAGTATGTCTTTGTTATAACAACACCATTTTTTCGAATTAGCAAATAAAGGTATCAAAATCCATAGATCATTTCCTTAGAGCTAGAACGGCTAGTATGTTTTACTAAAACATTGTCTAACTCCATAGGATTATCAAAATATTATTATGCAGGTATTAACTATCATGAACAATTCACTGGAGGATTTGTAACCTTAAGAATCGATCATTGACCTTTAACTTATTGTACCCAAAATTTTGCCATTGATTTATTCCAAACAGACAAACAATACATGTAGGTTACTAGCAAAACAAGCAATCTAATAAACACCTAAGAATCGACCTTTTAAATAAGGATTGCAAAGCATAGACAACTTCTATGTACATAACTAAATAATGAATGTTCTCATGGCATAATTATTAGGAAATTTATTTTATATTTTTTTTATCTTATTCTATCTGCAAACATTTGAAATTATTGCTAGCGCATGGCTTAGTTATTAAGCAATTAATCAATTGCTATAATAAAGTGAAATTAGCAAGCAAACAACCAAAAATTATAAGAGGACATTACAAATAGCTATGGTTTCATAGGAAACTTATACACTTATGAAATCAAAGAAATTAATTAAGTGCATAATGCATAGCTAACTACTATGTGCCACCATCTAGGAGTTCTTTAAGAGATTGTAAGACATACACTCTCGACTTTCCGGTGATCTTGTCCAAGCTCAGAGATTAACCAAAACTGAACATATCCTGAAAGGTAGTAAAAGAATGAATAAGTATGATTACTTAGTGAGGTAGCTTAAAGCAAATAAAGCATGAACAATTATTCATCCTTTCACTTAAATCTATGAATCAATTACTTATACTTCTAAGCTTGGACAGGAAGTCAACCATTTTAAGACAAGCCATGAAATCAAGCATTCATACTTATCATTGATAATTCAATCAAGCCGGTTCATATAATATTCGAATAAAACCTGACTTATATGTAATCACATAGCATCCTAATAAGACATGACTTGTACAAATGTATATACGTATATAAAATTCTTTTACACATTTGCACAAAGTATGTAAATATTGTATTTAGTCCAAAAGTAAACATATGTATACATGGTATTCGAATCAAGATAAGATATACATATGTGGGATTTTTAACAGAGCATATGTACATTTACAAAGGTACTGATAGAGTAATGCAAATTCGAATAAAGAGAAAAACAAAACAAACCAAAATAAAGAACAAATCTAAAAATTCAGATTTTCTTATGGTGGTGGCGTCAATGGAGGAAGCTTGAATATGTGGAGATGGCGTGATGAATTGATAGTTGTTGTTTTGTCCTGGGCACCCTCTTAGACGCAATTATCTAAGCAAGCAACCTCAAGCGGCTCTAACCCACCCTCCTAGATTTAATTACCTAGGCAAGCAAGAGTGTGAAGATGATCTCCCTCACAAGAACTCGTTGATCTTATGTTGAAGATGGCTTCTAGACAAGTTTACCGAACACTTGCAAATTCAAAGAATACTAAAATCTCCAAAGAGAACTTTTTACTAATCAATGAAATCTGAATTACAATGTGGGTGAAGCCTCCTTTTATATAGGTCATGGAGAAGTTCTAATCCTACTAAACTTAGGAATTAAATACAATAAATAAATGCTAAAATCTAATCTCCTAATTAGATAAATAACTTCTAGTAATAAATAAATCTGATCCTAATAGATAGTTCATAATCCTATATTGATTTAAATTATAAATAAACAAATAGAATCTTGAAAATTCGTAATTATCCAAAAATCTCGTATTAATCCCGTATAGGAATTTCTGCATGCGATGTCTTCGCTAAAATAGACGTATCTTGAGATCCAGATGTCCGATTGAGGAGTTTAAAGATGCGTTGGAAAGATAATTTGCAGCTGGACAAGTTTTAAGAAGACATGTTGACCCATAAATGCCTGGATCCCATCCAAAAATTCGTCGCAAGTTAGCTGACTTTCCAGACTTCACAAACAGATTCAGTTTCTTGTCCAAGATGCATCGCTTTTGGCCTCCTATGTGTGCATTGTTTTGGCCATTATTGTTTACATCGAACAAATTCAGCTTCTTGTCCAATATGAGTAATTTAACCCCGCTCAGACATGTATCATTCCCCCACTCCTCAAAAGGATTCGTCCTCGAATCTAAATCGGCAATGAGAGAACAATCATCAACTTCAATTGAAAATGCTTCTTTGTTGTATGTGGAGTGATCTAATTGAGCTCCTCTCAATGGTTCAACAAAATCCTGAAAAAATAAGACAGCGCTACTCGAACATATGTAAGGATTAGTCAAAACAAAATCACTCATCGAATTCTTTTTCTTTTGGGCTTTGTGTGACTTTTACCTCATATGTATTTTCACTCACCAAATTTTGGTCATTAATTTGACTTTTTTCACTTTCGGCCTCTTTACTCTCAGTCTTTTGTATCTCACATCCCATATCCCTCTCACAAAATTTATCATCAATGTACAATTTCTGTAGAGGAGAAAGTGTTTCTAACGGAATGATAGGACAAGAATCAAATCAAGGGTTAGAATTACACTCACTTTCTTCGTGGGGAGGTGATGAGAGTATAGCAAGTGGACCTGCCACTTCACATGAGGGATTAGAAGCATTGTCATCTTGTCTAATGTGTTCACTATCACTATCCTTTTGTTTGGGAGATGGTTCTTCTCCAATATCAACATTTGCACAAATGTTAGAAGTAGAAGTACGAAGAGAATCATGTGTACCTTTTGGTTTTGGGATGTCTTCATGGTTGGTTGCCTTTGAGTGGTCAATTGATTCAGCCTTTTGTGCTTCCAATCTTTTTCGTTTTATTCTCTCACGCTATTTTTTTTCTTTCGCTATTTCTTCATCTACTTTTTCCTGCTCTATTGTAGCAAACGAGAGCTTCTGACCTTGGTGCACAACCGAGTATCCATTTGTATTGATTCGATGGACAAGACCACAATCATTTTTCCAAGGTCTTCCTAATAGCAAGTGGGTGACTTCCATAGGGACCACGTCACACCATACATCATCACATTAGCTTCCAAGGGTAAAAGAGATTAAACAACGTTCGGTTACCTTCATATTCGGTTCGCTATTAAACCCTTGAAGATGATACGGCTTAGGGTGTTCTTGGCATGGTAGATCGAGTGCATCAACAATGAAGCTACTCACTAAGTTTACACGACTATCACCGTCAATAATTAAAGAACATAGATTACCTTGTATCTTACATCGTGACTGAAAAATATTTATTGGTATACGATAACGAGTGTTGAAAAGAGAATAAAACATCCTAATTGCTTTAAGAATCCAAAGAAAAGGTTAGACACCAATAGAATTATAGTTGCAAGGAGAAAGAAGAGTATGCAACTTTTAGTCCTACTAACACAAGGAAACAAGAAGGTGTTAGAAGATGTGTAAGAAGCAATAAAAGCTAAAACAAACGAAAACTAATGGCTAAGAATGAAAGAAAATTAGAAAAACCCCGAAAACCCTAGAATTTTGTAGCAACTTGATCTACTTCGTTCGAGGTGTTCCCGGTGTCAAAAAATTCTGAAATTTTATGTGGTGACTCCTACAAAGGTGTAGATCCGATCTGGATATTTTCAGCTCCAAATTCGCTCGTTTGAATTTGACGAATTTCCCCTAATTTTTGAGTTTTTCACCCAAAAATGCCAAAATTCTTGTCAAGAATCGTCCAAATCTGATACCAAATGATAGAGTAATGCAAATTCGAATAAAGAGAAAATCAAAACAAACCAAAATAAAGAACAAATCTAAAAATTCAGATTTTCTTATGGTGGTGGCATCAATGGAGGAAGGTTGAATATGTGGAGATGGCGTGATGAATTGATAGTTGTTGTTTTGTCCTGGGCACCCTCTTAGACGCAATTATCTAAGCAAGCAACCTCAAGCGGCTCTAACCCACCCTCCTAGATGCAATTACCTAGGCAAGCAAGAGTGTGAAGATGATCTCCCTCACAAGAACTCGATGATCTTATGTTGAAGATGGCTTCTAGACAAGTTTACCGAACACTTGCAAATTCAAAGAATACTAAAATCTCCAAAGAGAACTTTTTACTAATCAATGAAATCTGAATTACAATGTGGGTGAAGCCTCCTTTTATATAGGTCATGGAGAAGTTCTAATCCTACTAAACTTAGGAATTAAATACAATAAATAAATGCTAAAATCTAATCTCCTAATTAGATAAATAACTTCTAGTAATAAATAAATGCTAAAAATAAAATCCTAATTAAATAAATCTGATCCTAATAGATATTGCATAATCCTATATTGATTTAAATTATAAATAATCAAATAAAATCTTGAAAATTCGTAATTATCCAAAAATCCCGTATTAATCCCCTATAGGAATTTCTGCATGTGCTGTCTTCGCTAAAATAGACGTATCTTGAGATCCAGATGTCCGATTGAGGCGTTTCAAGGTGCGTTGGAAAGATAATTTGCAGCCGGACAAGTTTTAAGAAGACATGTTGACCCATAAATGCCTGGATCCCATCCACAAATTCGTCGCAAGTTAGCTGACTTTCCAGACTTCACAAACAGATTCAGTTTCTTGTCCAAGATGCATCGTTTTTTACCTCCTATGTGTGCATTGTTTTGGCCATTATTGTTTGCATCGAACAAGTTAGCAACTCGTCGCAAGTTGGCTGACTTTCCAGACTTTACAAACAGATTCAATTTCTTGTCCAAGATGCATCTTTTTTGACCTCCTATGCGTGCACTGTTTTGGCTTCTATTGTTTGCATCGAACAAATTCAGCTTCTTGTCCAATATTAGTAATTTAACCCCGCTCAGGCATGTATTATTCCCCCACTCCTCAAAAGGATTCGTCCTCGAATCTAAATCGGTAATGAGAGAACAATCATCAACTTCAATTGAAAATGTGATATGATCTCGACTATGAGTTTTGAATCATATATGTGAATGCCCGATCGTGATTCTAGTAAGAACTCTGCAGTGCTTTGAATGTATTCTGAAATTACTCAAACAACAATGTAAGTAGAAATAGATAAATAAGAAATAGAAATAATGGGATGAAAGATATGTAGAAGGGGTGTAGGAAGAGTGATAGTTGTGATTATGGAAGAAAAATAAAAGATAAAAATGTAGGTGAAGATGATGGGGTGTTGGCGTTAAGATGAAGAAATTCAAAGGATGGATTGTGACCCCTAACTATAAAGAGTTAGGAACCAGCAATATAATAAAGTGGAAATGAAGTGGTAGGATATGGAACGTGACCCACTAGCTATAGATGAGCTAGGAACCAACGCTATAACAAAAGGGAAATGGATGAAGACTACAAGACTAACTTGAAGCCGATAAAGTTCCACAAGAGAACAAGAATGAAAGCAATCTTTCAAAGATGTTTTATATATTCAAAAGTGTCTTACAATGATCCTAAAGATGCCTATTTATAGTAGAAGTAGGCAGAATATGAAAAGGTGTTACAAGAAAGATGAATGCTCATCTTAATGCACTTGAATACACATGAATGCTTTGTCCTTTCCTCTCATCTTCAAAGCTGATTAGTTTAGACAAATTGAGGTTGAATTTAGTCATATTTTCGTCCAAATTAAGAAGGACTCTTGGGCTGCCTTGTTTTGCTATCATATGAAGAGAAAGGGGATGAATGTGGACAAGGATGAATGTAGACATCCTTGCTGTCCAGTTTAAGTGCAACTCTTCATCTTCCAAGCTGATTAATATGACTTGAATGTCATAAAAGGTGAGTTTCATCCAGCCTTCATTTCATGTCTCCTCAATGAATTTTGAAACCCCACTTGAATGGTGATAACATCATCCTTGAATGCCTTGAATTTGCTGAATTAAGATGGCCATCAATTGCTTGTCTCTTGGTAGAAGATGAAAGAACTCTTCCTTGGCTCAAATTCATTCAAATCATCCATGCATAAAATTCCCGTAATAAAAATTTCAGCCTGCACTGTCTTCAGTAAATCATTCAGTATCTCAAGCTCCCGATATCGGATTGAGGTGATTCAAAAGGCATTGGAAAGCTAAGAGATGGAGGAATAACGTCCAATTGATTTCTGGATCCAAACACGTCTGTATCGCATCCAGAATTGGAAGACATTCTGCTGATATTCTTGCATCTGGTAAAACCGTTCATCTTCCCTCATGCACCTAGACACAAAGGTAAACTTTATTCAATCTTTAATTGAAAACATGCATGTAAACAATTAAGAGTTAGTTTAATAAATGAGCTAGTTTGATGAATGAACTAGTTTAATTAATGAACTAACTTTATTCAATGAACTAATAATCTTGAATGAACTAGTTTAATCAATGAACTACTTAGTTAAATGAAGTGTATAACTAAATGAACTACATGTTTAAATGCAACGCATGCTTTAATGAACAACATGTTTATTGAATGCAATGAATGTTATGCAAACTTTAAATACTCATGCAAATTCATGCATAAGCAAAGTAAAGTGTTCCTCCCTTATTATTTCTTCTTTCTCACGTCCCAAGCTTGATGTAAACATATTTTCCATGGCTGCTTGGAACTCCTTGGCCCTTGCTCGAGTAATGGGGCCACCTGGGTACTTCTCTGGGTCTTGGCCATTGACGTTCATATCAAAATGCTTCTTTGTTGTATGTGGAGTGATCTAATTGAGCTCCTCTCAATGGTTCAACAAAATCCTGAAAAAATACGACAGCACTACTCGAACATATGTAAGGATTAGTCAAAACAAAATCACTCGTCGCGTTCTTTTTCTTTTGGGCTTTGTGTGACTTTTACCTCATATGTATTTTCACTCACCAAATTTTGGCCATTAAATTGACTTTTTTCACTTTCGGATCTTTACTCTCAGTCTTTTGTATCTCACATCTCACATCCCTCTCACAAAATTTATCATCAATGTACAATTTCTGTAGAGGAGAAAGTGTTTCTAACGGAATGACCTAATGAAGGGTTAGAATTACACTTACTTTCTTCGTGAGGAGGTGATGAGAGTATAGCAAGTGGACCTGCTACTTCACATGAGGGATTAGAAGCATTGTCATCTTGTCTAATGTGTTCACAATCACTATCCTTTTGTTTGGGAGATGGTTCTTCTCCAATATCAACATTTGCGCAAATGCTAGAAGTAGAAGTACGAAGAGAATCATGTGTACCTTCTGGATTTGGGATGTCTTCATGGTTGGTTGCCTTTGTGTGGTAAATTGATTCAGCCTTTTGTGCTTCCAATCTTTTTCGTTTTATTCTCTCACACTATTTTTTCTTTCGCTATTTCTTCATCTACTTTTTCTAGCTCTATTGTAGCAAACGAGAGCTTCTGGCCTTGGTGCACAACCGAGTATCCATTTGTATTGATTCGATGGACAAGACCACAATCATTTTTCCAAGGTCTTCCTAATAGCAAGTGGGTGACTTCCATAGGGACCACGTCACACCATACATCATCACATTAGCTTCCAAGAGTAAAAGAGATTAAACAACGTTCGGTTACCTTCATATTTGGTTCGCTATTAAACCCTTGAAAATGATACGACTTAGGGTGTTCTTGGCATGGTAGATCGAGTGCATCAACAATGAAGCTACTCACTAAGTTTACACGACTATCACCATCAATAATTAAAGAACATAGTTTACCTTGTATCTTACATCGTGACCGAAAAATATTTATTGGTATACGATAACCAGTGTTGAAAAGAGAATAAAACATCCTAATTGCTTTAAGAATCCAAAGAAAAGGTTAGACACCAATAGAATTATAGTTGCAAGGAGAAAGAAGAGTATGCAACTTTTAGTCCTACTAACACAAGGAAACAAGAAGGTGTTAGAAGATGTATAAGAAGCAATAAAAGCTAAAACAAACGAAAACTGATGGCAAAGAATGAAAGAAAATTAGAAAAACCCTGAAAACCCTAGAATTTTGTAGCAACTTGATCTACTTCGTTCGAGGTGTTCCCGGTGTCAAAAAATTCTGAAATTTTATGTGGTGACTCCTCCAAAGGTGTAGATCCGATATGGATATTTTCAGCTCCAAATTCGCTCGTTTGAATTTGACAAATTTCCCTAATTTTTGAGTTTTTCACCCAAAAAATGCCAAAATTCTTGTCAAGAATCGTCCCAAATCTGATACCAAATGATAGAGTAATGCAAATTCGAATAAAGAGAAAATCAAAACAAACCAAAATAAAGAACAAATCTAAAAATTCAGATTTTCTTATGGTGGTGGCGTCAATGGAGGAAGGTTGAATATGTGGAGATGGCGTGATGAATTGATAGTTGTTGTTTTGTCCTGAGCACCATCTTAGACGCAATTATCTAAGCAAGCAACCTCAAGCGGCTCTAACCCACCCTCCTAGATGCAATTATCTAGGCAAGCAAGAGTGTGAAGATGATCTCCCTCACAAGAACTCGATGATCTTATGTTGAAGATGACTTGAAGACACAAGTAATCAGCACTTGCAAAACAAACTCACTAAATATTTTATAAATTAAAGAAAATCTCCAAAGATGATGGAGGTTTTTATCCTTTTATAGTGAAGGATAATTACAAAGTAATGAAGCCTCCTTTTACTAAAACAAAGAAAACCTAATCTAAAACTTAAAATAAATAAAAAATAAATGCTAAAATCTAAACTCCTAATTAGATAAATAACTAAGGTAATAAATGAAAGGCAAAAAATAAAATGATAATTAAATAAATCTGATTCTAATAGATATTGCAAACCCTAAAAATAAATTTAAATTATAAATAATAAATAAAATTGGGCTTGAAAATTCGTAATTATCCAAAAATCCTTATTAATGTTAGGAATTTCTGCATGTGCTGTCTTTTACAAATAGACGTATCTTGAGATCCAGATGTCCGATTGAGGCGTTTCAAGGTGCGTTGGAAAGATGGATTTGCAGCCGACAAGTTTTAAGAAGACATGTTGACCCATGAATGCCTGGATCCCATCCACAAATTCGTTGGAAAGTTAACTGAATGAAAACAGACAATTTCTTGACAAGATGCACAACTGGACTAAAAATTTTGGCCCATTATTGTTTGCATCCAAAACTCGGCGCAAGTTGGCTGACTTTCTAGACTTTACAAACAGATTCAATTTCTTGTCCAAGATGCATCTTTTTGACCTCCTAGCATGCACTGTTTTGACTTTTATTGTTTTGCATCGAACAAATTCATCTTCTTGTCCAATATTAGTAATTTGACCTCACTCAGGCATGTATTATTCTCCCACTCCTCAAAAGGATTAGTCCTCGAATCTAAATCGGCAATGAGAGAACAATCATCAACTTCAATTGAAAATGTGATATGATCTCGACTATGAGTTTTGAATCATATATGTGAATGCCCGATCTGATTCTAGTAAGAACTCTGCAATGGTTTGAATGTATTCTGAAATTACTCAAACAACAATGTAAGTAGAAATAGATAAATAAGAAATAGAAATAATGGGATGAAAGATATGTAGAAGGGGTGTAGGAAGAGTGATAGTTGTGATTATGGAAGAAAAATAAAAGATAAAATGTAGGTGAAGATGATGGGGTGTTGGCGTTAAGATGAAGAAATTCAAAGGATGGATTGTGACCCTAACTATAAAGAGTTAGGAACCAGCAATATAATAAAGTGGAAATGAAGTGGTAGGATATGGAACGTGACCCACTAAAATGAGCTAGAACCAACGCTAAATAAAAAGGGAAATGGATGAAGACTAAAGACTAACTTGAAGATATAAAGTTCCACAAGAGAACAAGAATGAAAGCAATCTTTCAAAGATGTTTTATATATTCAAAAGTGTCTTACAATGATCCTAAAGATGCCTATTTATAGTAGAAGTAGGCAGAATATGAAAAGGTGTTACAAGAAAGATGAATGCTCATCTTAATGCACTTGAATACACATGAATGCTTTGTCCTTTCCTCTCATCTTCAAAGCTGATTAGTTTAGACAAATTGAGGTTGAATTTAGTCATATTTTCGTCCAAATTAAGAAGGACTCTTGGGCTGCCTTGTTTTGCTATCATATGAAGAGAAGAAGGGATGAATGTGGACAAGGATGAATGTAGACATCCTTGCTGTCCAGTTTAAGTGCAACTCTTCATCTTCCAAGCTGATTAATATGACTTGAATGTCATAAAAAGGTGAGTTTCATCCAGCCTTCATTTCATGTCTCCATCAATTTTTGAAACCCCACTTGAATGGTGATAACATCATCCTTGAATGCCTTGAATTTGCTGAATTAAGATGGCCATCAATTGCTTGTCTCTTGGTAGAAGATGAAAGAACTCTTCCTTGGCTCAAATTCATTCAAATCATCCATGCATAAAATTCCCGTAATAAAAATTTCAGCCTGCACTGTCTTCAGTAAATCATTCGTATCTCAAGCTCCCGAAATTGAGGTGATTCAAAAGGCATTGGAAAGCTAAGAGATGGAGGAATAACGTCCAATTGATTTCTGGATCCAAACACGTCTGTATCGCATCCAGAATTGGAAGACATTCTGCTGATATTCTTGCATCTGGTAAAACCGTTCATCTTCCCTCATGCACCTAGACACAAAGGTAAACTTTATTCAATCTTTAATTGAAAACATGCATGTAAACAATTAAGAGTTAGTTTAATAAATGAGCTAGTTTGATGAATGAACTAGTTTAATTAATGAACTAACTTTATTCAATGAACTAATAATCTTGAATGAACTAGTTTAATCAATGAACTACTTAGTTAAATGAAGTGTATAACTAAATGAACTACATGTTTAAATGCAACTTGCTTTAATGAACAACATGTTTATTGAATGCAATGAATGTTATGCAAACTTTAAATACTCATGCAAATTCATGCATAAGCAAAAAAGTGTTCCTCCCTTATTATTTCTTCTTTCTCACGTCCCAAGCTTGATGTAAACATATTTTCCATGGCTGCTTGGAACTCCTTGGCCCTTGCTCAAAAGGGGGCCACCTGGGTACTCTAAATCTTGGCCATTGAGAACAATCATCATATCAAAATGCTTCTTTGTTGTATGTGGAGTGATCTAATTGAGCTCCTCTCAATGGTTCAACAAAATCCTGAAAAAATAAGACAACACTACTCGAACATTTGTAAGGATTAGTCAAAACAAAATCACTCATTGCATTCTTTTTCTTTTTTTTTTTGGGCTTTGTGTGACTTTTACCTCATATGTATTTTCACTCACCAAATTTTGGCCATTAAATTGACTTTTTCACTTTCTATCTTTACTCTCAGTCTTTTGTATCTCACATCCCACATCCCTCTCACAAAATTTATCATCAATGTACAATTTCTGTAGAGGAGAAAGTGTTTCTAACGGAATGACCTAATGAAGGGTTAGAATTACACTTACTTTCTTCGTGAGGAGGTGATGAGAGTATAGCAAGTGGACCTGCTACTTCACATGAGGGATTAGAAGCATTGTCATCTTGTCTAATGTGTTCACAATCACTATCCTTTTGTTTGGGAGATGGTTCTTCTCCAATATCAACATTTGCGCAAATGCTAGAAGTAGAAGTACGAAGAGAATCATGTGTACCTTCTGGATTTGGGATGTCTTCATGGTTGGTTGCCTTTGTGTGGTAAATTGATTCAGCCTTTTGTGCTTCCAATCTTTTTCGTTTTATTCTCTCACACTATTTTTTCTTTCGCTATTTCTTCATCTACTTTTTCTAGCTCTATTGTAGCAAACGAGAGCTTCTGGCCTTGGTGCACAACCGAGTATCCATTTGTATTGATTCGATGGACAGCGCCACGATCATTTTTCCAAGGTCTTCCTAATAGCAAGTGGGTGACTTCCATAGGGACCACGTCACACCATACATCATCACATTAGCTTCCAAGAGTAAAAGAGATTAAACAACGTTCGGTTACCTTCATATTTGGTTCGCTATTAAACCCTTGAAAATGATACGACTTAGGGTGTTCTTGGCATGGTAGATCGAGTGCATCAACAATGAAGCTACTCACTAAGTTTACACGACTATCACCATCAATAATTAAAGAACATAGTTTACCTTGTATCTTACATCGTGACCGAAAAATATTTATTGGTATACGATAACCAGTGTTGAAAAGAGAATAAAACATCCTAATTGCTTTAAGAATCCAAAGAAAAGGTTAGACACCAATAGAATTATAGTTGCAAGGAGAAAGAAGAGTATGCAACTTTTAGTCCTACTAACACAAGGAAACAAGAAGGTGTTAGAAGATGTATAAGAAGCAATAAAAGCTAAAACAAACGAAAACTGATGGCAAAGAATGAAAGAAAATTAGAAAAACCCTGAAAACCCTAGAATTTTGTAGCAACTTGATCTACTTCGATCGAGGTGTTCCCGGTGTCAAAAAATTCTGAAATTTTATGTGGTGACTCCTCCAAAGGTGTAGATCCGATATGGATATTTTCAGCTCCAAATTCGCTCGTTTGAATTTAACAAATTTCCCCTAATTTTCGAGTTTTTCACCCAAAAACGCCAAAATTCTTGTCAAGAATCGTCCCAAATCTGATACCAAATGATAGAGTAATGCAAATTCGAATAAAGAGAAAATCAAAACAAACCAAAATAAAGAACAAATCTAAAAATTCAGATTTTCTTATGGTGGTGGCGTCAATGGAGGAAGCTTGAATATGTGGAGATGGCGTGATGAATTGATAGTTGTTGTTTTGTCCTGAGCACCATCTTAGACGCAATTATCTAAGCAAGCAACCTCAAGCGGCTCTAACCCACCCTCCTAGACGCGATTATCTAGGCAAGCAAGAGTGTGAAGATGATCTCCCTCACAAGAACTCGTCGAACTTATGTTGAAGAAGACTTCGAAGACACAAGTAATCAGCACTTGCAAAAGCAAACTCACTAAATATTTTATAAATTAAAGAAAATCTCCCTTACAATGATGGAGGTTTCATCCTTTTATAGGTGAAGGATAGACAAAGTAATTTAACTTCTACTAAAACAAAGAAAACCTAATCTAATTTAAAATAATAAAAAAATAATAGCCTTTAAACTCCTTGTGCTTGTGTGGTAAGGAATAGGGTGATAAGGCAAGTGATAAGCTGATAAGGGCTGGGTGGCTGGTTCTTAAAGTATATAAAACCCTAAAAAATAAATTTAAATGATTATAAATATATTGGGCTAAGTTTAATTCGTCCAAAGCCTTATATGTTAGTTTTTGGGCTGAATTTTACAAAATCCCGTATCCAGTTTTCTGCATGCGCAGTCTTCAGTAAATTGGACGTATCTTGAGTTTCTGATGTCCGATTGACGCGTTTCAAGATTCGTTGGAAAGTTAACTGAATGAAGGACAATTCGACAGAAGACAACTGGACTAAAAAAATGCCCGGATCCCATCCAAAAACTCGGCGCAAGTTGGCCAACTTTCTAGACTATACAAACAGATTCAATTTCTTGTCCAAGATGCATCGTTTTTGACCTCCTAGCATGCACTGTTTTGACTTTTATTGTTTTGCATCGAACAAATTTATCTTCTTGTCCAATATTAGTAATTTGACCTCACTCATGCATGTATCATTCTCCCACTCCTCAAAAGGATTCGTCCTCGAATCTAAATCGGCAATGAGAGAACAATCATCAACTTCAATTGAAAAGGCTTCTTTGTTGTATATGGAGTGATCTAATTGAGCTCCTCTCAATGGTTTAACAATATCCTGAAAAAATAAGACAACACTTGATAGAGTAGCGCAATCTTGGATTTGGAAGCTTTTAATCAAGTTGTTGCAAGAACTAGGAGCTCTAGACTCAATCAAGGAAGTTTGGGCAGATCTGAAAATTCAAGAGAAAAGAGAAGGGATTTTCTTGAATTTTTTCAGATTCAAGGCTGGAAATTTAAAGAAAGAAAGACGAGATGAAGGATTAGATGATAAAAAATAAGAATATAAATAAAAAGATGAGAAAAGATTAAGAAGAAGATAGGTAAAACAAATCTGAAAATTCCAGCTTTGTTTATGGAATTATGGAAGATGGTGTGAAGGTTGAAGATGAAGATGGCTTGTGAATTGTTGATGTTGTTTTGTCCTCGGCACCCTCTTAGACTCAATTATCTAAGCAAGCAACCTCAAGCGGCTCTAACCCACCCTCCTAGGCGCGATTATCTAGGCAAGCAAGAGTGTGAAGATGATCTCCCTCACAAGAACTCGTCGAACTTATGTTGAAGAAGACTTCGAAGGCACAAGTAATCAGCACTTGCAAAAACAAACTCACTAAATATTTCATAAATCAAAGAAAGTATGTCTTACAATGATGGAGGCTTCATCCTTTTATAGGTGAAGGATAGACAAAGTAATTTAACTTCTACTTAAACAAGGAAAATCTAATCTAATAATAAAAAATAACAGCCTTTAAACTCCTTGCGCTTGTGTGGCAAGGAATAGGATGATAAGGCAAGTGATAAGCTGATAAGGGCCGGGTGGCTGGTTCCTAAAGTATATAAAACCCTAAAAAATAAATTTAAATGATAATAAATATATTGGGCTAAGTTTAATTCGTCCAAAGCCTTATATGTTAGCTTTTGGGCTGAATTTTTCAAAATCCCGTATCCAGTTTTCTGCATGCGCAGTCTTCAGTAAATTGGATGTATCTTGAGTTTCTGATGTCCGATTGATGCGTTTTAAGATGCGTTGGAAAGGTGACTGAATGACGAACAATTTGTTAGAAGACAACTTGACTCAGAAATGCCGGATCCCATCCAGCAACTCGTCGCAAGTTGGCTGACTTTCCAGACTTTACAAACAGATTCAATTTCTTGTCCAAGATGCATCTTTTTTGACCTCCTATGCGTGCACTGTTTTGGCTTCTATTGTTTGCATCGAACAAATTCAGCTTCTTGTCCAATATTAGTAATTTAACCCCGCTCATGCATGTATCATTCCCCCACTCCTCAAAAGGATTCGTCCTCGAATCTAAATCGGCAATGAGAGAACAATCATCAACTTCAATTAAAAATGCTTCTTTGTTGTATGTGGAGTGATCTAATTGAGCTCCTCTCAATGGTTCAACAAAATCCTGAAAAAATAAGACAACACTACTCGAACATTTGTAAGGATTAGTCAAAACAAAATCACTCATTGCATTCTTTTTCTTGTCTTTTTCTTTTGGGCTTTGTGTGACTTTAACCTCATATGTATTTTCACTCACCAAATTTTGGCCATTAATTTGACTTTTTTCAGTTTCTACCTCTTTACTCTCAGTCTTTTGTATCTCACATCCCATATCCCTCTCACAAAATTTATCATCAATGTACAATTTCTGTAGAGGAGAAAATGTTTGTAACGGAATGATAGGACAAGAATCAAATGAAGGGTTGGAATTACACTTACTTTCTTCGTGGGGAGGTGATGAGAGTATAGTAAGTGGACCTACTACTTCACATGAGGGATTAGAAGCATTGTCATCTTGTCTAATGTGTTCACTATCACTATCCTTTTGTTTGGGAGATGGTTCTTCTCCAATATCAACATTAGCACAAATGCTAGAAGTAGAAGTACGAAGAGAATCATGTGTACGTTCTGGTTTTGGGATGTCTTCATGGTTGGTTGCCTTTGTGTGGTCAATTGATTCAGCCTTTTGTGCTTCCAATCTTTTTTGTTTTATCCTATCACACTGTTTTTTTGCTTTCGCTATTTCTTCATCTACTTTTTCTGGCTCTATTGTAGCAAACGAGAGCTTCTGGCCTTGGTGCACAACCGAGTATCCATTTCTATTGATTCGATGGACAGCGCCCCGATCATTTTTCCAAGGTCTTCCTAATAGCAAGTGGGTGACTTCCATAGGGACCACGTCACACCATACATCATCACAATAGCTTCCAAAAGTAAAAGAGATTAAACACCGTTCAGTTACATTCATATCCGGTCCGCTATTATACCCCTTGAAGATGATACGGCTTAGGGTGTTCTTGGCATGGTAGATCGAGTGCATCAACAATGAAGCTACTCACTAAGTTTACACGACTGTCACCATCAATAATTAAAGAACATAGATTACCTTGTATACGATAACGAGTGCTGAAAAGAGAATAAAACATCCTAATTGCTTTAAGAGTCCAAAGAAAAGGTTAGACACCAATAGAATTATAGTTGCAAGGAGAAAGAAGAGTATGCAACTTTTAGTCCTACTAATACAAGGAAACAAGAAGGTGTTAGAAGATGTGTAAGAAGCAATAAAAGCTAAAACAAACGAAAACTAATGGCTAAGAATGAAATAAAATTAGAAAAACCCCGAAAACCCTAGAATTTTCCAGCAACTTGATCTACTTCGTTTGAGGTGTTCCCGATGTCAAAAAATTCTGAAATCTTATGTGGTGACTCCTCCAAAGGTATAGATCTGATCTGGAAATTTTCAGCTAAAAATTCGCTCGTTTGAATTTGATGAATTTTCCCTAATTTTCGAGTTTTTCACCCAAAAACGCCAAAATTCTTGCAAGAATCGTCCCAAATCTGATACCAATTGATAGAGTAGTGCAATCTTGGATTTGGAAGCCTTCAATCAAGTTGTTGCAAGAACTAGGAGCTCTAGACTCAATCAAGGAAGTTTGGGCAGATCTGAAAATTCAAGAGAAAAGAGAAGGGATTTTCTTGAATTTTTTCAGATTCAAGGCTGGAAATTTAAAGAAAGAAAGACGAGATGAAGGATTAGATGATAAGAAATAAGAATATAAATAAAAAGATGGGAAAAGATTAAGAAGAAGATAGGTAAAACAAATCTGAAAATTCCAGCTTTGTTTATGGAATTATGGAAGATGGTGTGAAGGTTGAAAATGAAGATGGCTTGTGAATTGTTGATGTTGTTTTGTCCTCGGCACCCTCTTAGACTCAATTATCTAAGCAAGCAACCTCAAGCGGCTCTAACCCACCCTCCTAGACGCGATTATCTAGGCAAGCAAGAGTGTGAAGATGATCTCCCTCACAAGAACTCGTCGAACTTATGTTGAAGAAGACTTCGAAGGCACAAGTAATCAGCACTTGCAAAAACAAACTCACTAAATATTTCATAAATCAAAGAAAATATGTCTTACAATGATGGAGGCTTCATCCTTTTATAGGTGAAGGATAGACAAAGTAATTTAACTTCTACTAAAACAAGGAAAACCTAATCTAATAATAAAAAAATAACAGCCTTTAAACTCCTTGTGCTTGTGTGGCAAGGAATAGGATGATAAGGCAAGTGATAAGCTGATAAGGGCTGAGTGGCTGGTTCCTAAAGTATATAAAACCCTAAAAACATCAATTTAAATGATAATAAATATATTGGACTAAGTTTAATTCCTCCAAAGCCTTATATGTTAGCTTTTGGGCTGAATTTTTCAAAATCCCGTAATAATCCCGTATCCAGTTTTCTGCATGCGCAGTCTTCAGTAAATTGGACGTATCTTGAATTCCTGATGTCTGATTGATGCGTTTCGAGATGCGTTGGAAAGGTAACTGAATGGCGGACAATTTCTTAGAAGACAACTTGACTCAGAAATGCCCGGATCCCATCCAAAAACTTGTCGTAAGTTGGCTGACTTTCCAGACTTTACAAACATATTCAATTTCTTGTCCAAGATGCATCGTTTTTGACCTCCTATGCGTGCACTGTTTTGGCTTTTATTGTTTGCATCGAACAAATTCAGCTTCTTGTCCAATATTAGTAATTTGACCCCGCTCATGCATGTATCAGCACTACTCGAACATTTGTAAGGATTAGTCAAAACAAAATGACTCGTCGCGTTCTTTTTCTTGTCTTTTTCTTTTGGGTTTTGTGTGACTTTTACCTCATATGTATTTTCACTCACCAAATTTGGGCCGTTAATTTGAGTTTTTCCACTCCCGGCCTCTTTACTCTCAGTCTTTTGTATCTCACATCCTATATCCCTCTCACAAAAATCATCGTCAATGTACAATTTCTGTAGAGGAGAAAAGTGTTTCTAACGGAATGATAGGACAAGAATCAAATGAAGGGTTAGAATTACACTTACTTTCTTTGTGGGGAGGTGATGGGAGTATAGCAAGTGGACCTTCTACTTCACATGAGGGATTAGAAGCATTGTCATCTTGTCTAATGTGTTCATTATCACTATCCTCTTGTTTGAGTGTTTGTGTGTTTTCCGTCAACTTGGGGATTTTTGTCTTGGTTTTGTCCAGTGACTTGGATGTTTCAATTTTCTGCTTTGGTCTACTTGATTCGAGCAAAGGTTTAGAATAATTAGAATGAGATAAAGGTTGAGTGGTACCTCTGTCAAAGTGATAATTCTTATGTCGATATCGTTGTCTATCTTTGATCCGCTTTTCGATTGTTATGGCGAATTGGAATGCCTCTTGAAGGGTGTAGTAGGTTTTGAGTTCAAGTACCTCAAGAATGTTGTCATTGAGTCCGATAACAAACCTAGTCATTGTATCGTCTTCATCCTCTTGTATGTCGGCTTTCTGCATCAATGATTTCATTTCTTTGAGATACTCATCAACAGTTCTGCAGCCTTGTCCGATCCTTTGTAACTTTTGTTTTATCTCTCATTGATATAATGGGGGAACAAATCATTCTCGTATGACTTTTTTAAGTTCTCCCCATGAGATTATCTTGGTTTCTCTATTGAGACGCCGGTTGTGGACCAATTGGGACCACCAAATGGATGCATATTCAGTGAATTCGAGAGTCAACAGTGGAACTTGATCCTCTTCGGGACATTGATAATGCTCGAATAGAAGATCAACTCAATTTTCCCAGTCACAATAAGCATCAGGGTCATACCTTCCTTGAAAAGGTGGTACAGTGATCTTTGGCTTGGCTAAGGTGTTTGTTGCTCGTCTCGGTTCTATGCGATGATTGTGCCTATGTAAGGGGTTTTGGCGTCTAATCTGAATGGGAACAAGATTTGGTCGCTTAGGCTCCTCAGTATTGCTTGAGATAGCAGTGGTTTCTAATCTCCTAATGGTTTGAGTGATTGCGGTCACGACTGTATCAGTGTGCTCAAGCTTGGTTGCCAATGAGGTTACAGTCCGTTCAAGTTTATTGAGAGTATCTAGAACTTCTTGAAGAGTCACGTCATGTGGTTCTTCGTCGTTACTCGTTTTTGGCATCCTGAAACACTCAGATTTAAAAAGGTAAAAAGCAAAAGAAAACTAGAAATCTCACTAAACACTCCAAGGAATAAATATTTAGCGAGGCAAGTAAACCGATCTCGTGCTCTTTAAATACCTTCCTGCCACAAGTCAATAAGTTACAATCGGAGTTCAATCCTAACAATGATTCCTAATTGTACTAGGAGTCCAATGAAAGGCTTGACACCAATTGAATATAGTTGCAAGAAAGAAGGATTGTAATGCAACTTTTAGTCCTACTCACACCAGAAAAGAGAAGGTGTTAAATTGCGTAATAGAAGAAAGAAAAAGCAAAACAAAGGAACTTAAGAAACTAAGAGTAGAAAAAAAATAGTAGAGAAAGATGATAACCCAAAACCCAGAAACAACTTGAAGGGAGAAATCCAATGTTGAATCCACTTCAATGTGATGCTTGTGGTGGTTGATGATGGTGATCTTGATGATTCTTGATGGTGGTTGGTGGCTAGGTATGAGCTTTCTCACTTTTCTTCACTTTTCTTTCTTTTTTATTTTTTCTTTTTTTCCTTTTTACAAGGTAAATAAACTGAAAGTAACGAAAATTGAAGAAAAAATAATGAAAATAGGGTTAAAGTAAGGGGAAAACCCTAATTTTGCTGAAACTTTATCCACTTCGTTCGAGGTGTTCCCGAAGTCCAACAATTCTGAAATATTTTGTGGTGACTCCTCCAATGGTGTAGATCTGATCTGGAAATTTTCAGCACAAAATTCACTCGTTTGGTTTTGACGAATTTTCCCTAATTTTCGAGTTTTTCCCCAAAAATGCCAAAATTCTTGCCAAGAATCATCCCAAATCTGATACCAAATGATAGAGTTGCGCAATCTTTGATTTGGAAGCCTTTAATCAAGTTGTTGCAAGAACTAGGAGCTCTAGACTCAGTCAAGGAAGTTTGGGCAGATCTGAAAATTCAAGAGATATGATAAGAAATAAGAATATAAAAAGAAGATTAAAAAAGATTGAGAAAGAGATAAGTAAAACAAATCTGAAAATTTTAGCTTTGTTTATGGAATTATGGAAGATGGAGTGAAGGTTGAAGATGAAGATGGCTTGCGAATTGTTGATGTTGTTTTGTCCTCAGCACCCTCTTAGACTCAATTATCTAAGCAAGCAACCTCAAGCGGCTCTAACCCACCCTCCTAGACGCAATTATCTAGGCAAGCAAGAGTGTGAAGATGATCTCCCTCACAAGAACTCGTCGAACTTATGTTGAAGAAGACTTCGAAGGCACAAGTAATCAGCACTTGCAAAAGCAATGATATGATCTCGACTATGAGTTTTGAATCATATATGTGAATGCCCGATCGTGATTCTAGTAAGAACTCTGCAGTGCTTTGAATGTATTCTGAAATTACTCAAACAATAATGTAAGTAGAAATAGATAAATAAGAAATAGAAATAATGGGATGAAAGATATGTAGAAGGGGTGTAGGAAGAGTGATAGTTGTGATTATGGAAGAAAAAAAAAATAAAAGATGAAAATGTAGGTGAAGATGATGGGGTGTTGGCGTTAAGATGAAGAAATTCAAAGGATGGATTGTGACCCCCTAACTATAAAGAGTTAGGAACCAGCAATATAATAAAGTGGAAATGAAGTGGTAGGATATGGAACGTGACCCACTAGCTATAGATGAGCTAGGAACCAACGCTATAACAAAAGGGAAATGGATGAAGACTACAAGACTAACTTGAAGCCGATAAAGTTCCACAAGAGAACAAGAATGAAAGCAATCTTTCAAAGATGTTTTATATATTCCAAAGTGTGTCCTACAATGATCCTAAAGATGCCTATTTATAGTAGAAGTAGGCAGAATATGAAAAGGTGTTACAAGAAAGATGAATGCTCATCTTAATGCACTTGAATACACATGAATGCTTTGTCCTTTCTTCTCATCTTCAAAGCTGATTAGTTTAGACAAATTGAGGTTGAATTTAGTCATATTTTCGTCCAAATTAAGAAGGACTCTTGGGCTGCCTTGTTTTGCTATCATATGAAGAGAAAAGGGATGAATGTGGACAAGGATGAATGTAGACATCCTTGCTGTCCAGTTTAAGTGCAACTCTTCATCTTCCAAGCTGATTAATATGACTTGAATGTCATAAAAAGGTGAGTTTCATCCAGCCTTCATTTCATGTCTCCTCAATGAATTTTGAAACCCCCACTTGAATGGTGATAACATCAACCTTGAATGCCTTGAATTTGCTGAATTAAGATGGCCATCAATTGCTTGTCTCTTGGTAGAAGATGAAAGAACTCTTCCTTGGCTCAAATTCATTCAAATCATCCATGCATAAAATTCTCGTAATAAAAATTTCAGCCTGCACTGTCTTCAGTAAATCATTCGTATCTCAAGCTCCCGATATCGGATTGAGGTGATTCAAAAGGCATTGGAAAGCTAAGAGATGGAGGAATAACGTCCAATTGATTTCTGGATCCAAACACGTCTGTATCGTATCCAGAATTGAAAGACATTCTGCTGATATTCTTGCATCTGGTAAAACCGTTCATCTTCCCTCATGCACCTAGACACAAAGGTAAACTTTATTCAATCTTTAATTGAAAACATGCATGTAAACAATTAAGAGTTAGTTTAATAAATGAGCTAGTTTGATGAATGAACTAGTTTAATTAATGAACTAACTTTATTCAATGAACTAATAATCTTGAATGAACTAGTTTAATCAATGAACTACTTAGTTAAATGAAGTGTATAACTAAATGAACTACATGTTTAAATGCAACGCATGCTTTAATGAACAACATGTTTATTGAATGCAATGAATGTTATGCAAACTTTAAATACTCATGCAAATTCATGCATAAGCAAAGTAAAGTGTTCCTCCCTTATTATTTCTTCTTTCTCACGTCCCAAGCTTGATGTAAACATATTTTCCATGGCTGCTTGGAACTCCTTGACCCTTGCTCGAGTAATGGGGCCACCTGGGTACTTCTCTGGGTCTTTGCCATTGACGTTCATATCAAGCAAACTCACTAAATATTTCATAAATCAAAGAAAATCTCCCTTACAATGATGGAGGTTTCATCCTTTTATAGGTGAAGGATAGACAAAGTAATTTAACTTCTACTAAAACAAAGAAAACATAATATAATTAAAAATAATAAAAAAATAATAGCCTTTAAACTCCTTGTGCTTGTGTGGCAAGGAATAGGGTGATAAGGCAAGTAATAAGCTGATAAGGGCTGGGTGGCTGGTTCCTAAAGTATAAAACCCTAAAAAATAAATTTAAATGATTATAAATATATTGGGCTAAGTTTAATTCGTCCAAAGCCTTATATGTTAGCTTTTGGGCTGAATTTTACAAAATCCCGTAATAATCCCGTATCCAGTTTTCTGAATGCGCAATCTTCAGTAAATTGGAC
Organism: Hibiscus mutabilis; assembly: GCA_019671005.1. NCBI lineage: Eukaryota > Viridiplantae > Streptophyta > Magnoliopsida > Malvales > Malvaceae > Hibiscus > Hibiscus mutabilis. The sequence goes on along the minus strand of JAGYYJ010001158.1, from coordinate 28,585 downwards.
GTATCTTGAGTTTCTGATGTCCGATTGACGCGTTTCAAGATGCGTTGGAAAGGTAACTGAATGGAGGACAATTTGTTAGAAGACAACTTGACTAAAAAATGCCCGGATCCCATCCAAAAACTCATCACAAGTTGGCCGACTTTCCAGACTTTACAAACAGATTCAATTTCTTGTCCAAAATGCATCGTTTTTGACCTCCTATGCGTGCACTGTTTTGGCTTTTATTGTTTGCATCGAACAAATTTAGCTTCTTGTCCAATATTAGTAATTTGACCTCACTCATGCATGTATCAGACTCTATGGCATGCCAACTATACCTAAGACTGACTCGAAACCAAGGCTCTTATATTAATCTTATCACATCAAAGTCCACATGAACATAGCTTCTTGATCAAAATATCACATGAACGAGTCTTTTGTCCTTTCATATCAAGCATGCATTTAATTCATGCATTTTCTCAATTATTCATTCTTTTATTCGAATGATAGTATAACAAGGTCATTTTCTAGCATACACATACATGCATAGCTTACAATATAACCAGATCATCATGTTCAGATAATTTATAGAAAACAAGTCTTATTCTTCAATTTATCAAGACTTATAACTTATCAAATCGTGTCAAGGTTATAAATGAGTATGACTCCATAATCAGAACATTATTAAACATAGTATGATACATATCATATTAACATGTATACGATTCATTTATGATACTCAATTCATACTCAAGGTTTAACTGAAGTATAACTTACCAAGGCTCTTATATTAAGGAAGTAGTAACATATACAAGGATCAAATAAAGCATATCATAATCAAGTGTTTCATACCATCGTACTTATCATTTAGGAACTTACCTCAAGTCTAAGCTTGCTTGTGCATAATTAAATTCATGATAAAAAATGAAATAAATTCGGCAAGAAATGCTCGGGAAGGTTACTAGCCCATCCCGGGACTTTAAACTACACTCACAGTTTGTTTCTGAGCTAATTTTTGTTTCCGAATCATGATTCCCTTTTAAGTTCATCTATTATTTGATCCGCCTTAGCCCTTAGTAGACCTATTCTCCCTTGGTCTAAATGTAACAAATAGGACAATTAAGCATTAGAATAATTCCTTATAACCACTCATTTGTGAACTACTCAATTTGATACGAGCATGAGAGGGGTCAAAATAATCATCTTGGAAAAGAAGTTGAAACTGGTTTGCAAGTCAGAAACATCAGTCAACTTGCGAAACATTTTTGGATGGGATCCAGGCATTTATGGGTCAACATGTCTCTTAAAACTTGTCCGGCTGCAAATTAGCTTTCCCACGCATCTTGAAACGCCTCAATCGGACATCTGGATCTCAAGACACGTCTATTTTAGCGAAGACAGCGCATGCAGAAATTCCTATACGGGATTAATACGGGATTTTTGGATAATTACGAATTTTCGAGATTTTATTTGATTATTTGTAATTTAAATCAACATAGGATTCTGCAATATCTATTAGGATCAGATTTATTTAATTAAGATTTTATTTTTAACATTTATTTATTATTAGAAGTTACTTATCTAATTAGGAGATTAGATTTTAATATTTATTTATTGTATTTAATTCCTAAGTTTAGTAGGATTAAAACTTCTCCATGGCCTATATAAAGAAGGCTTCACCCACATTGTAATTCAGATTTCATTGATTAATAAAAAGTTCTCTTTGGAGATTTTAGTATTCATTGAGTTTGCAAGTGTTCGGTAAACTTGTCTAGAAGCCATCTTCAACATAAGATCATTGAGTTCTTGTGAGGGAGATCATCTTCACACTCTTGCTTGCCTAGGTAATTGCATCTAGGAGGGTGGGTTAGAGCCGCTTGAGGTTGCTTGCTTAGATAATTGCGTCTAAGAGGGTGCCGAGGACAAAACAACTATCAATTCATCACGCCATCTCCACATATTCAAGCTTCCTCCATTGACGCCACCACCATAAGCAAATCTGAATTTTTAGATTTGTTCTTTATTTTAGTTTGTTTGGTTTTTCTCTTTATTCGAATTTGCGCTACTGTATCATTTGGTATCGGATTCAGGTCGTTCTTGATGATGTCATTGAGCAACGTATTGGATTTTACCCTTTTGGGGACTCGATGTCATTATTGTTGTCGACTAGATCATTTTAGGGTATGATTGTCCAGATAAGTTTTATTTTTCAAGAAAAAATTTTGAGAGATATGTTGTCTGAATTCATGTCTTCTAATGATATTGAAATCCGTGATCCGGAGCATGATCAAGAAATTTGTTCTTCTAAAGAACATGAGGAAGACAATACCATCGATAGTTTAACCTTGCCTATTGATGAGGAAGAAATTATAAGTAGTGTGTTTGTTTCCAGTGACGAACCTACTATTACAATTCAAGATGATCATCAAACGACAAACACCAACGAAGGTACCTTACAATCAAAAGGTATCATTGAATGTTTTCAGAATTCTATTTATGCTTATTCCTCTTTTAGCATTAATAACAATTTTGAAGATGAGAATGAATTACTTGGCGACCAAAAGAACAATCGTGATGATCCCAATGAGAAGGAACTTGTAAATTACATTGCAAAAAGAGACTCTGCAAAAAGATCCTTCAAGACGTCTTCTCTTCTATGGTACTTTGATGAACTTCCTCCATTTACCGACCTAGATTCGAGGGTGAATCTTTTTGATGAGTGGGGGAATGATACGAGCATGAGAGGGGTCAAAATAATCATCTTGGAAAAGAAGTTGAAACTGGTTTGCAAGTCAGAAACATCAGTCAACTTGCGAAACATTTTTGGATGGGATCCAGGGATTTATGGGTCAACATGTCTTCTTAAAACTTGTCCGGCTGCAAATTAGCTTTCCAACGCATCTTGAAACACCTCAATCGGACATCTGGATCTCAAGATACGTCTATTTTAGCGAAGACAGCGCATGCAGAAATTCCTATACGGGATTAATACAGGATTTTTGGATAATTACGAATTTTCAAGATTTTATTTGATTATTTGTAATTTAAATCAACATAGGATTCTGCAATATCTATTAGGATCAGATTTATTTAATTAAGATTTTATTTTTAGCATTTATTTATTATTAGAAGTTACTTATCTAATTAGGAGATTAGATTTTAATATTTATTTATTGTATTTAATTCCTAAGTTTAGTAGGATTAAAACTTCTCCATGGCCTATATAAAGGAGGCTTCACCCACATTGTAATTCAGATTTCATTGATTAATAAAAAGTTCTCTTTGGAGATTTTAGTATTCATTGAGTTTGCAAGTGTTCGGTAAACTTGTCTAGAAGCCATCTTCAACATAAGATCATCGAGTTCTTATGAGGGAGATCATCTTCACACTCTTGCTTGCCTAGGTAATTGCATCTAGGAGGGTGGGTTAGAGCCGCTTGAGGTTGCTTGCTTAGATAATTGCGTCTAAGAGGGTGCCGAGGACAAAACAACTATCAATTCATCACGCCATCTCCACATATTCAAGCTTCCTCCATTGACGCCACCACCATAAGCAAATATGAATTTTTAGATTTGTTCTTTATTTTGGTTTGTTTGGTTTTTCTCTTTATTCGAATTTGCGCTACTATATCACAATGGATCAATAGCAATGATTCAATACTATATTCAATGACAATAAATCAATACCAATGTTCCAATAGCAATATTCGATGCTTAATGACTAAAGATTCTATATGTGAATGCTTCAATGATTCTAGTGCCAATAACAACGATGCTACAGACAATGAATCGATGTAGTACTTACCCATACTTACCAATATAGCCATCAACAATGTTTTATGCAATATCCTTAATACAAAAGGTTAGCAATGCAATAGTCAATATTCAAAGGTTCGGGAAAAGCACCTAGCCTATTCTCAAGACTCTGACTACACTTACCTTAACTTCTAAAGCTCTCAAGGCTCTCGAATAACGATTCCCTTGTTCCTAGCTTTTGAAGGAGATGATGGTCCTTCTTTCTCTAATTCTTGAGGTAGGTAAAATTAGTACGGAAATGTTAGAATTACAATTATAAACTTGAAATCAATATTCAAGCTTAATATAGCTTTTTAACTAATAAACTTCCATGGATTCATGCTCCGAAAGCATGGGTTCAACTATGATCTTCAAGACCTTAATCTTGAAATTGAACTTCAAATATTCATGGATTCACAAAATTGGTTGGGGGCTTTATCTTACCAAACCAAGGACTATCCAATAGTATAGAGAAATCAAGGAAAGCTTGCACAAACAAGCGAGGTGCTTGCTAGAGCTAGAGGTAGGGTGATAGAGTAGCACAAATTCGAATAAAGAGAAAAACAAAACAAACCAAAATAAAGAACAAATCTAAAAATTCAGATTTGCTTATGGTGGTGGCTTCAATGGAGGAAGCTTGAATATGTGGAGATGGCGTGATGAATTGATAGTTGTTGTTTTGTCCTCGGCACCCTCTTAGACGCAATTATCTAAGCAAGCAACCTCAAGCGGCTCTAACCCACCCTCCTAGATGCAATTACCTAGGCAAGCAAGAGTGTGAAGATGATCTCCCTCACAAGAACTCGATGATCTTATGTTGAAGATGGCTTCTAAACAAGTTTATCGAACACTTGCAAACTCAAAGAATACTAAAATCTCCAAAGAGAACTTTTTATTAATCAATGAAATCTCAATTACAATGTGGGTGAAGCCTCCTTTATATAGGCCATGGAGAAGTTTTAATCATACTAAACTTAGGAATTAAATACAATAAATAAATGCTAAAATCTAATCTCCTAATTAGATAAGTAACTTCTAATAATAAATAAATGCTAAAAATAAAATCTTAATTAAATAAATCTGATCCTAATAGATATTGCAGAATCCTATGTTGATTTAAATTACAAATAATCAAATAAAATCTTGAAAATTCGTAATTATCCAAAAATTCCGTATAGGAATTTCTGCATGCGCTGTCTTCGCTAAAATAAAGGCTTCATCCTTTTATAGGTGAAGGATAGACAAAGTAATTTAACTTCTACTAAAACAAGGAAAACCTAATCCAATTAAAAATAATAAAAAATAACAGCCTTTAAACTCCTTGTGCTTGTGTGGCAAGGAATAGGGTGATAAGGCAAGTGATAAGCTGATAAGGGCTGGGTGGCTGGTTCCTAAAGTATATAAAACCCTAAAAACATCAATTTAAATGATAATAAATATATTGGGCTAAGTTTAATTCGTCCAAAGCCTTATATGTTAGCTTTTGGGCTGAATTTTACAAAATCCCGTAATAATCCCGTATCCAGTTTTCTGCATGCGCAGTCTTCAGTAAATTGGACGTATCTTGAGTTTCTGATGTCCGATTGACGCATTTTAAGATGTGTTGGAAAGTTAACTGAATGACGGACAATTTGTTAGAAGACAACTTGACTCAGAAATGCCCGGATCCCATCCAAAAACTCGTTGCAAGTTGGCTGACTTTCCAGACTTTACAAACAGATTCAATTTCTTGTCCAAGATGCATCGTTTTTGACCTCCTATGCGTGCACTGTTTTGGCTTTTATTGTTTGCATCGAACAAATTCAGCTTCTTGTCCAATATTAGTAATTTGACCCCGCTCATGCATGTATCACCGACTAAAAAGGATTTCGTTTGGGTGATTGTTGATCAGTTTGCGAAGTGTGCACATTTTCATCTAGTGCATACGATGTACTCTTTGGATAGGTTGGCAAATTTGTATGTTGCTAAAATTGTGTGGTTGCACAGAGTACTCAAGTCGATTGTTTCAGATAGAGATCCACAATTTATAGTAAGGTTTTGGGGATGTTTGCATCGAGCTTTGGGTACTCGTTTAAGTTTCAGTACATCGTATTATTCTAAGACGGATGGTCAGTGTGAGTGTGTGATTCAGATTTTGGAGGATATGTTGAGATGTTGTATCATTGAGTTCCAAGGAACCTAGGAAAGACACTTTTCTTTGATTGAGTTCACGTACAATAATAGCTATCAAGCAAGTATAAACATGGCACCGTATGAAGCCCTATATGGTAGGAAGTGCCGTACACCTTTGTGTTGGGATGAGGCCAGGGAAAAGTATGTTTCCATGCCTGATGTGCTGAAAGACACAGATGAGAAAGTAAAGCTTATTTTCAACCGATAAAAAGAAGCCTCGAATAGGCAGAAATCCTATGCAAATTTGAAGCGTGATGCATTTTGGGCGTAAAGGAAAGTTGAACTCGAGATTTGAGGTGCTGGAACGCATTGGTCCTGTAGCTTATTGGTTGAGGTTGCCTCTTGAGTTGGAGAAGATTCATGATGTGTTTCATGTGTCCATGTTGCGGAGGTACCGTTCAGATCCATCGCATGTTATGCCATTAGAGGGAAGGTTCGTTCTTCTCCTCTAATACAAGGTTCTTTATTGAAATTCTCAAGTTATTGATTCTTTACATATGTTTTCTAAGTTGATTTGATGTTTTAATTGTGGAAAATTGATTAAATTGTGGATTAATTGATTTAATTGAAGGATTTTCATACATGTTCTGTTTTGCTGGGTTCTTGATTGATTTTAATCATAATTTTGATGTTGACTAATGTTAATATATGGGTTTTAACATTGGAATCCCAAAACTATGTGAATCTCTAATTTTCTAGGTTGCTAGTTATGTGTTTTTGAGGAGTTGTGCTGGTTTATTGAATGCTGGAGATATAAGGATGTTATAGATGTGTTTTTAGATGTTGATTGATGTTAATTGATGTGTTGAAACGTTAGGTTGTGGCTGGGTTAAGTTTGGAAGGGGTTTGTTTTAGGTGTTGTGGAGGGAAATTGGATAAAAGATGTTGAGGTTTAGTGTTGCTATGATGTTGATTGCATTTTGATGCAATGTACCTCTGTTTTGTGTGGATAAAATCAGGGGAGGTTGGTCCTCAAGCTTGAACGTTGGTTTCAGGAGCTTTGGAGGCGCGGTTGTCGCATCGGCAAGCAAGGCTTTGTGAGTCGGTGGGTGGAAACGTGTTTTCAACTTTGCAAAGGTTTGAAAGTTGTGTTTAGGAGTTTAGACAGAGCTTGAAATACTGGTCTAAGCTCGGATGTATGTAAAGGATGAATTCTCTCTTGAAGTCGATTCGACAAATAGTTTGATGCACTTGTTTTACGTGGTTTAATTACTCACTGTATATGCAAGTTTTGAGCATGGTTTAATGCTGGAAATTGGTTACAAAATGATGTTGCATTTGGAAGTAATGCATGTTTTGTTACTTTTTATGAAAATTGGTTAATGCGTGGTTTATTGCATTGGTTAAATGATTTTGATGATGCATATGAAAACAGTAAGTTGTTGATGTTAAAATGAATTATATTAGCAAAAGTGATGTAATACCCCTAAAATTGGGTTAATATTTATCAGCAATACTTTCCAACAATCTAAGTCATTCTCTTGAGATCTTTTGAAGCATTTAGAAATTATTAAATTAAATTTGATAGTAAATCGAAATGAATTGTTAAGAAATAAATTAAATTTGAATGTGTAAGGATCATGTTGTAAAAAACCATTATTAAAGAGAGGACTAAATAGGAAACAAAGAAAAGTACCTAGTCAATTATAAGAAGGGACTAAAATGAATATCGTGTTAAACTAGGATTTGCATGCTAAAAATCAAAGAAAACTAGGGACCTGAACATGTGTCTTTTGGGAGGGAGTATGTGTCACGGCATGGTGGAAAAATAACCAAAATTTGGTAAATTGATTGATGAATTGGATCATGTTATGATCGAATATAACACTTGAGCAAAATCAAGAACTATTTTAGAGGTCAAAAGAGGACTAAATTGCTTAAATAAAATATGGAATGAATTGGTATGCTTTGTGAAATTAAAAGGCTAATCTGGATTGTTTTGAATGAGTATTAAAGTATGTGGACTGTTTGGACATATGTATGTATATATAGAAAAATCTGGACTATTTTGAATGAGTATTAAAGTATGTGGACTGTTTGGACATATGTATGTATATATAGAAAAATCTGGACTGTTTGAATGAGTATTAAAGTATGTGGACTGTTTGGACATATGTATGTATATATAGAAAAAATTTGGACTGTTTGGATATATGTATGTATATATAGAAAAATCTGGACTATTTTGCATGAGTATTAAAGCATGTGGACTGTTTTGGTGAATAAATTATGTAAGCAAGTTAATGGATTAATTTGGCATGAAAATAAACATTAGAGGGTTGTTTTGAATGTATACGAACCCGGGAGGGACTGTTCTTAATGTATGAAGGTTTTATAATTGCAAATGCCATGTTTTGTATATGTATGGCACTTGATTGACTGTTTATGTGTGTATGGATAAGAAATATATGTGAAATGGGACTCTTTTGAGCTTATAGAAATTTTATAGACTGTTTGGATTAATACAAAACATGAGAGGGGCTGTAAATACTCCATAGGGACTGTTTTGCTGTGGCATGAATGTCAAGGGATTGTTATGTGAATATCTAATTGGATATATGAATTATCGGGTCTGTTTTGCATTGATACGAATGTTGGGGATTGTTTTGATGTATTAAAACATGTATGCAAGTGTTGTAGACAGTTTGGAGTGTATGTATGTATATATATGAAATAAGGACTGTTATAGTAAAACCAAAAAGGGGTTATATTAGTAATTTGAGAAATGAATTGAATTGGTTATAATGACTAGTTATTTCTGTTTGAGGTACATATCATAATAAGGAAGAGTAGAAGAAAAGAGTTAGTTGGAAGCTACTGTAATTAAGGATTCAGGTATTCCGTAACTTCGGGATAAGAGGTGAGTCGCATTTGTCTCAGGTGACACGACGTCATTTCGATCTTTGTTTTATGATATGTTGTGACTAATTCATGAGCATATGCATATGGCTCACATAGAGCACAATGTGTAAATACATTCATAGCATGGTATCATTGATAAGTCTTTTGGTTAAGTTTGCATCACATATGCATCTTATTTCTTGCTATGCTATGTTTGTAATTGAAAGATTATGTATACTTTGATATAAAGCTTTGAAGCTAACTTCTGACTTACAATGCCATAAAATCCTAATAAAAGAATTAAATTCCAATGTTATAAGTTCATGAATTCTAAAGCCCTAAGGAGCTAAAAGCTCATCTCATGTTATAAGATACTAAGAAAAGAAACAAGTAAGTTACTTGTGTCATATGGAACCCCTTCTAACTTCAAAGCATAAAATATGCAAGTTGCTTAAACAATGGAAGTCCTTGGACACTTTGACATGATACAAAGGTACATTTCGGGACTATGGTGCATGAGCTATGGCTCAAGGGTGATGACCCTATATATATGATATATTGGCGACAGTAGGAGGTAACGAGGGAGATGTAAGGAGATTGGCAACAATTGGTTGGATAGGTGAGAAGTTAGGTTTGTTATGTTCTAACACTAGCCATTGCTATGTGCTTTGAGCTATGTATAACACTGACCAATACGGTCAAACATGGACCAATGCTACTCGTGTCCAAATGTGATCCAAGGCAAATGTTTTAAAAGATATGAACTCAGATACTAAGCTTTGATAAGAAACTCTGATAAGCAATATTATGATCTCAAATAAGACCTGTTATGATCTCTGATAAACTTTGATAAGAATTCCGATTTGCTTTGATAAAACTTCGACAAGCTTGATTAAGAAGCTCAATAAACTCTAATAGGATTTCTAAAAACAAGATTCAACAAGATTTAATAAGAATAAAATACGAGGCTAAAATGACTTTCGACTAAGTCTTTATAAGAATTAGTTAAGTATAACTAAGATTAACCTAAATGTTATTATCCTATGCTTGAGTACATTGCTTTCTCTTTGATCAATGTTTTATCTTATTATGGATTACTACCTCACTTAGGCTATATAAGCCTAATGCATTCATTTTCATGCATATGCAGGTTATATGATTATCCTTGAGTTGATCATGTCGAAAGGTTACAAGTCACACCGTAAAGACCTTGTAGTTTGTCTAAGTTTTACCTCGAAACTCCTAGAATGGTGGCATATTGCATTTGTATTAGCATATGTATAACTTGTGTAGTTATGAATTGTTTTATGGACTTTGGATTGCAAATGGCCTTTAAGTAAATAACTTTGAGTTAATATCTTACTTGAAAATACTTTTAGCGATGCTTAACTTGATTGTGGTTCACCTGTGTAATACTATGCATGATATAAGTCTCTTTTAGAATGGTTAATTGTTTTTACGTAAAAATGATGCGAATCTGAAGGATTATATATATATATATATATATGTATATATTGTTCGAGTAACAGGACTTGAATGTTTGTATAAATATTTAGCGTGATATGATGTTTATATATGTGTATAAGAAATATCCTAAGCATGAGGAGTTAAGAATTTGTAAACAGACAACGTATAAATGTATGATGTGAAACTCTAGAATGTTTTAAATAGTTGTAACAAATAAGTTTCATACTTTGGACTAGGTGTTGTTGTATATGAAGGCCTTAATTTGTTTTTATGATGATTGGTATATTAAACCATGATTGTTTGAGGTTGATGGTATTTTGTTGGCCATGTGATGTGAATGGTAGATTAAGTCCATAACATGTTTAAAGTAGACATACTGCCTTGTTGATATATGTGTACTTATGCTCAAACAAATCCAATATCATGTATTAATCTATCTTAAGATAGTATAGTTCGATTGTTCAATATTGTTAGTTATGGTAATCAAATGATGATAAGTACTGAAATTTGTTAGTAAAAGAAATGGAAATGAATAGTAAGGTTGTGTGCAAGGCTTAATGATACATGTACCACAAGGCAATTCCAAGGACAAGATGGACTTACTTTTCCACTTGGCCCAATAACCCGAGCCAAGTCTAAGCTAATCAAGGACAAGCTGAATTCGACCGTCCAAGTATTCGTGAGCCAAGGATTACAAGATGCCATGAAGAAAGAAGAATTTCTTGAAGGAAGTCCACACTTAACATCCTTCAAGAATAATTGGGTCACAAAAACTCAACTTGCTGCACCTTTGAGATGGATATCCATGAGCCTTTAGATGTCCATTAATTAGCCCTTTTTATTGTAATTAGACCCAATACCTGTTACTATAAAAGATTGGGTCAGATTTTTATTTTTAGCCCAAATTAGGATTTACAAGTGTTTGTAGGCCTAGTTAGATTTTTAAACAGCCCACACATGCCTCCTTGCCCAAGAACCAATTTATTATCATCTAAACCAGCCCAAATACCCTTAAATTCGTCCAAATAAAGGCCCTATCAACTTTTACTTGCTGCCCAATCAAAACAGCTCTTAATAGCCCATTACTTGATGCCCAAGCAAACAAGCCTTCATCAAATTTACTTGCTGCCCAAGCAACCAGCCCTTATCAGCTTATAACTTGCCTTATCACCCTATCCCTTGCCACGCAAGCACAATGAGTTTAAAGGCTATTATTTATTATTATTTTTAATTAGATTAGGTTTTCCTTGTTTTAGTAGAAGTTAAATTACTTTGTCTATTCTTCACCTACAAAAGGATGAAGCCTCCATCATTGTAAGACAAATTTTCTTTGATTTATGAAATATTTAGTGAGTTTGTTTTTGCAAGTGCTGATTACTTGTGCCTTCGAAGTCTTCTTCAACATAAGTTCGACGAGTTCTTGTGAGGGAGATCATCTTCACACTCTTGCTTGCCTAGATAATCGCGTCTAGGAGGGTGGGTTAGAGCCGCTTGAGGTTGCTTGCTTAGATAATTGAGTCTAAGAGGGTGCCGAGGACAAAACAACATCAACAATTCACAAGCCATCTTCATCTTCAACCTTCACACCATCTTCCATAATTCCATAAACAAAGCTGGAATTTTCAGATTTGTTTTACCTATCTTCTTCTTAATCTTTTCTCATCTTTTTATTTATATTCTTTTTCTTATCATCTAATCCTTCATCTCGTCTTTCTTTCTTTAAATTTCCAGCCTTGAATCTGAGAAAAATTAAAGAAAATCCCTTCTCTTTTTCTCTTGAATTTTCAGATCTGCCCAAACTTCCTTGATTGAGTCTAGAGCTCCTAGTTCTTGCAACAACTTGATTGAAGGCTTCCAAATCCAAGATTGTGCTACTCTATCATTTGGTATCAGATTTGGAACGATTCTTGGCTGAAACTTTGAGCTGAAATTTGTGCTACTCAAATTTGTCAAAACCAAACGAGTGAATTTTGAGCTGAAACTTTCCAGATCAGATCTACACCATTGATGGAGTCACCACACAAAATTTCAGAATTTTTGGAGTTCGGAACACCTCGAACGAAGTGGATAAAGTTTCAGCCAAATTAGGGTTTCCCCCCTTCTTTAACCCTATTTTCATTATTTTTTCTTCAATTTTCGTTATTTTCAGTTTATTTACCTTGTAAAAAGAAAAAAAATAGAAAAAAATTAAAAAAGAAAAGAAAAGAAAGAAAAGTGAAGAAAAGTGAGGAAGCTTATACCTAGCCACCAACCACCATCAAGAATCATCAAGATCACCATCATCAACCACCACAAGCATCACATTGAAGTGGATTCAACATTGGATTTCTTCCTTCAAGTTGTTTCTGGGTTTTGGGGTTATCATCTTTCTCTACTATTTTTTTCTACTCTTAGTTTCTTAAGTTCCTTTGTTTTGCTTTTTCTTTCTTCTATTACGCAATTTAACACCTTCTCTTTTCTGGTGTGAGTAGGACTAAAAGTTGCATTCCAATCCTTCTTTCTTGCAACTATATTCAATTGGTGTCAAGCCTTTCATTGGACTCCTAGTACAATTAGGACTCATTGTTAGGATTAAACTCTGATTGTAACTTGTTGACTTGTGGCAGGAAGGTCTTTAAAGAGCACGAGATTGGTTTACTTGCCTCGCTAAATATTTATTCCTTGGAGTGTTTAGTGAGATTTCTAGTTTTCTTTTGCCTTTCACCTTTTTAAATCTGAGTGCTTTAGGATGTCAAAAACGAGTAACGACGAAGAACCACATGAAGTGACTCTTCAAGAAGTTTCAAATACTCTCAATAAACTTGAACGGATTGAAACCTCTTTGGTAGCCAAGCTTGAGCACACCGATACAGTCGTAACCGCAATCACTCAAACCTTTGGGAGATTAGAAACCACTGCAATTGCAAGCGATACGGAAGAGCCTAGGCGTCCAAATCTTGTTCCTATTCAGAATAGATGCCAAAACCCCCTGCATGGGCACAATCCTGGCATAGAGCCGAGACGAGCAACAAACACCTTAGCCAAACCAAAAATCACTGTACCACCTTTCAAGGAAGGTATGACCCTGATGCTTATTGTGACTGGGAAAATTGAGTTGATCTTCTATTCGAGTATTATCAATGCCCCGAAGAGGATCAAGTTTCACTGTTGACTCTCGAATTCACTGAATACGCATCCATTTAGTGGTCCCAATTGGTTCGCAATCGGCGTCTCAATGGAGAAGCCAAGATAACCTCATGGGGAGAACTTAAAGAAGTCATGTGAGAACGATTCGTTCCCCCATTATATCGGTGAGAGATCAAACAAAAGTTACAAAGAATTCGACAAGGCTACAGGACTGTTGATGAGTATCTCAAAGAGATGGAATCATTGATGGAAAGAGCCGATATCCAAGAGGATGAAGAGGATACCATGACTAGGTTTGCTGTCGAACTCAATGACAACATTCTTGAGGTACTTGAACTCAAAACCTACTACACCCTTCAAGAGGCATTCCAATTCGCCATGACAATTGAAAAGCGCATCAAAGATCGACAACGATATCGACAAAAGAATTATCACTATGACAAATGTATCACTCAACCTTTATCTCATTCTAATTCTTCTAAACCTTTGCTCGACTCAAGTAGACCAAAGCAGAAATTTGAAACATCCAAGTCACTGGACAAAACCAAGAAAAAACCCCCCCATGTTGGCGGAAAATACACAAACACTCAAACAAACTCGGGAGATTGTATGCTTCAAGTGCAATGGCCATGGAGACTATAAAAGAGACTGCCCGAATACAAGACTCTTTCTTATTCGAGAAGATGGGAGCTACTCATCCGAGTCGGAGGAGGAATTGTCCGACAATGAATTCATCACCGGTGGTTACTCCAGTGATGAACCTGATCCTAAAAGCTTGGTGATTCAACGTTCACTTAATATCCAAGCAATCGACGATACGGAGATGCAAAGAACAAATATTTTCCACACAAGATGTTTGATCAGCGGCAAACTATATTCTGTCATCATTGATAGCGGAAGTTGTGCGAATGTGGTGAGTAGCTATCTAGTTGATGCACTTGACCTACCTTGTCAACGCCATCCAAAGCCATATTATCTCCAAGGGCTTCATGAAGGGTCAGAATTAAAGGTAAACAAACGTGCCTTAATCAATTTTACTATGGGTAAATATTTTGATGATGTTTGGTGTGATGTTATCCCTATGCAAGCATCTCACTTACTTTTAGGACGACCGTGGCAGTATGACAGTGATGTGACTCACCATGGTAAGTTAAATAATTATTCCTTTGTATACCATGGCATAAAGTATACCTTGGCTCCACTCGATCCAAAAGAGGTGTACAAAGATCAGATGCGAATGAAGAAGTTTTGTGAGGAGGTGGGAATAAAAAAAGATGTAAAAGAAAAAAGAATGAAAAACAAAAGGCAAATACAAAAGAGGCCAGTAGTGATAAAAGCCAAATAAGTATAGGCCCAGGGGTGGTGAGTGATCCTAAATGTGAGAAAAAAAGAGTGTCTCAAAATATTTATGCGAGAGAAAAAGAAGTGAGGCAAGCCCCCTTCCTTATAAACAGCCTTGCATCCTCATCCGCTTTAGGGAACAATTTTTTTTCTATCACTAACAACAATAACAAAAGTTTGCCTAGTGTGTTTGTTTCTCTTTTGCAGGACTTCAATGATGTTTTAGGTGATCCACCTGACGGTTTGCCACCCTTAAGAGGAATTGAACATCAAATTGACCTAATTTCGGGTTCTTCTATTCCAGATAGACCAGCATATAGATGTAATCCCGACGAAACCAAGGAGTTAGAAAAGCAAGTGGAAGAACTACTCAACAAAGGCTACATTCGTGAGAGTTTAAGCCCTTGTGCCGTTCCAGTACTTTTGGTGCCCAAGAAAGATGGTTCATATAGAATGTGTGTCCATTGTCGGCCGATCAACCGAATAACAATCAAGTATAGGCATCCTATTCCACAATTAGATGGCATGCTTGATGAACTCTACGGTGCATGCATCTTCACCAAGATTGATTTGAAGAGTGGTTATCATCAAATTCGAATGAAAGGAGATGAATGGAAAACCGCTTTCAAGACAAAGTTCGGTTTATATGAATGAACAGTTATGCCATTTGGTTTGACCAATGCCCCTAGCACATTCATGAGATTGATGAACCATGTCCTTCGGGAGTTTAGAGGTAAGTTTGTTGTTGTTTATTTCGATGATATTCTTATCTACTCTTCTTCTTTTGATTTACATATCTTTCATGTGAGATCGGTCTTCGAAGTTCTCCGAAGAGAATAATTATATGCTAACATGGAAAAGTGGGTGTTTTGTAGTGAAAGTCTTAGTTTTCTAGGCTTTATAGTAAGTGCACAGGGTATCCATGTTGACAATGAAAAAGTCAAAGCAATTCAAGAATGGCCCACGCCATCATCCATAACCGAGGTGAGATCCTTCCATGGCCTAGCAAGCTTCTACCGTCGCTTTGTCAAGGATTTCTCTACCATTGCCGCACCATTGACAGATATCATCAAAAAATGATAGGTTTTCATTGGTGTGAGGCACAAGAACAAGCCTTCCAAACACTAAAAGGCATAGGCGCAGTTCTTTTACAGGAAAAACAACCAATCGCTTACTTTAGCGAGAAGTTAAAAGGAGCGCATTTGAACTACTCAACTTATGATAAAGAGCTCCTTGCATTAGTTCGTGCATTTTAAGTTTGGCAACACTACCTTCTTCCAAAGGAGTTCATCATACACACCGACCACGAATCATTGAAGTGGCTAAACGGCCAAGGTAATTTGAGCAAGAGACATGCTCGGTGGGTGGAGTTTATTGAAACATCCCCTTATGTGATCATGTACAAAAAAGGTAAGGATAATGTAGTAGCAGATGCACTATCTAGAAGGTATACCATAATTACTCAAATGCATGCTACTATATTGGGATTCGAACATATAAAGTAATTGTATCCTAATGATCCAAATTTCAAGGAAATTTATACTCATTGTTTAAAAGGTGCTTTTAACAAGTTTTATCTTATAGATGGGTTTCTTTTACGAATAAACAGGTTGTGTATACCACAAGACTCCATTAGAGAATTGCTAGTCCATGAATCACACTCCGGAGGCTTAATGGGGCACTTCGGCATCTCCAAAACGTTAGACATGGTAATGGAGCATTTTTTTTGGCCACATATGAGGAAAACCGTGGAAAAGGTATGCGCATCTTGCATCGTATGTAAACAAGCAAAATCCAAGGTAAGTCATAACGGTTTATATACACCCCTTCCTATCCCTTCTTTCCCTTGGGTCGATTTATCTATGGACTTTATTATTGGATTACCTCGTACCAAAAAGGGTCGAGATAGTATTTTTGTTGTGGTCGACAGGTTTTCAAAGATGGCTCACTTCATACCATGCCATGAAACGGATGATGCAACACATGTAGCCGATATCTTCTTTAGAGAAGTAGTACGACTTCGTGGAATTCCACGCACCATCGTTTCCGATAGAGATGTAAAGTTCATAAGCCATTTTTGGAAGGTTTTGTGGGGAAAGATAGGTACCAAACTTCTTTATTCTACTACTTGTCACCCACAAACGGATGGACAAACTAAGGTAACAAATCGGATCTTAGGTGCATTACTCAGAACTGTTGTCGGTAAGAACACAAAAACTTGGGAAGAATATCTACCTTTTGTAGAGTTTGCCTACAACCGTTCTATTCATTCATCCACCGGTTATTCTCCATTTGAAGTAGTTTATGGTTTTAACCCCTTAACTACATTAGACCTTGTTCCTTTACCTATTAATAATATTAGCAGCTTAGATGGCGAAAAGAAAGCGGAGTTAGTTAAATCCATTCACACTAAGGCAAAGCAAAGAATGGAGAAAACATATGAAAACGTTGTTGTCAAAGTCAACAAAGGCCGACGCCAAGTTCTCTTTGAACCAGGAGATTGGGTTTGGTTGCACATGCGTAAAGAAAGATTTCCGAACCATAGGAAATCCAAATTTGATCAACGAGGAGATGAACCATTCCAAGTCCTTGAAAGGATCAACAACAATGCATACCGAATTGATCTACCAGGTGAGTATAATGTGAGTACAACTTTTAATGTTTCTGATCTTTCTCCCTTTGATGTTTCAGATTCGTGGACGAATCCTTTTGAGGAGGGAGGGGATGATACATGTACCACAAGGCAATTCCAAGGACAAGATGGACTTACTTTTCCACTTGGCCCAATAACCCGAGCCAAGTCTAAGCTAATCAAGGACAAGCTGAATTCGACTGTCCAAGTATTCGTGAGCCAAGGATTACAAGCTGCCATGAAGAAAGAAGAATTTCTTGAAGGAAGTCCACACTTAATATCCTTCAAGAATAATTGAGTCACAAAAACTCAACTTGCTGCACCTTTGAGATGGATATCCATGAGCCTTTAGATGTCCATTAATTAGCCCTTTTTATTGTAATTAGACCCAATACTTGTTACTATAAAAGATTGGGTCAGATTTTTATTTTTAGCCCAAATTAGGATTTACAAGTGTTTGTAGGCCTAGTTAGCTTTTTAAACAGCCCACACATGCCTCCTTGCCCAAGAACCAATTTCTTATCATCTAAACCAGCCCAAATACCCTTAAATTCGTCCAAATAAAGGCCCTATCAACTTTTACTTGCTGCCCAATCAAAACAGCTCTTATCAGCCCATTACTTGATGCCCAAGCAAACCAGCCTTCATCAAGTTTACTTGCTGCCCAAGCAACCAGCCCTTATCAGCTTATAACATGCCTTATCACCCCTATCCCTTGCCACACAAGCACAATGAGTTTAAAAGTTGTTATTTTATTATTTTTTTAATTAGATTAGGTTTTCCTTGTTTTAGTAGAAGTTAAATTACTTTGTGATACATGCATGAGCGGGGTCAAATTACTAATATTGGACAAGAAGCTGAATTTGTTCGATGCAAACAATAAAAGCCAAAACAGTGCATGCATAGGAGGTAAAAAACGATGCATCTTGGACAAGAAATTGAATCTGTTTGTAAAGTCTGGAAAGTCAGCCAAATTGCGACGAGTTTTTGGATGGGATCCAGGCATTTCTGAGTCAAGTTGTCTTCTAAAAACTTGTCCTTCATTCAGTTACCTTTCCAACGCATCTTGAAACGCGTCAATCGGACATCAGGAACTCAAGATACGTCCAATTTACTGAAGACTACGCATGCAGAAAACTGGATAGGGGATTATTACGGGATTTTGTAAAATTCAGCCCAAAAGCTAATATATATGGCTTTGGACGAATTAAACTTAGCCCAATATATTTATTATCATTTAAATTGACGTTTTTAGGGTTTTATATACTTTAGGAACCAGCCACCCAGCCCTTATCAGCTTATCACTTGCCTTATCACCCTATTCCTTGCCACACAAGCACAAGGAGTTTAAAGACTGCTATTTTATTATTATTTTTAATTAGATTAGGTTTTCCTTGTTTTATTAGAAGTTAAATTACTTTGTCTATCATTCACCTATAAAAGGATGAAGCCTCCATCATTGTAAGACAGATTTTCTTTGATTTATGAAATATTTAGTGAGTTTGCTTTTGCAAGTGCTGATTACTTGTGCCTTCGAAGTCTTCTTCAACATAAGTTCGACGAGTTCTTGTGAGGGAGATCATCTTCACACTCTTGCTTGCCTAGATAATCGCGTCTAGGAGGGTGGGTTAGAGCCGCTTGAGGTTGCTTGCTTAGATAATTGAGTCTAAGAGGGTGCCGAGGACAAAACAACATCAACAATTTGCAAGCCATCTTCAACCTTCACTCCATTTCCATAATTCCATAAACAAAGCTGGAATTTTCAGATTTATTTTACTTATCTTTTTCTCAATCTTTTTTAATCTTCTTTTTATATTCTTATTTCTTATCATATAATCCTTCATCTTATCTTTCTTTCTTTAAATTTCCAGCCGTGAATCTGAAAATTTTAATAAAATCCCTTCTCTTTTCTCTTGAATTTTCAGATCTGCCCAAACTTCCTTGATTGAGTCTAGAGCTCCTAGTTCTTGCAACAACTTGAGTGAAGGCTTCCAAATCCAAGATTGCACTACTCTATCATTTGGTATCAGATTTGGGAAGATTCTTGGCAAGAATTTTGGCATTTTTGGGTGAAAATTAGAAAATTAGGGGAAAATTCGTCAAAAATCAAATGAGCGAATTTTGAGCTGGAAATTTCTAGATCAGATCTACACCATTGTAGGAGTCCAGATTCGTCAAAAACAATGCATATTGGAAAAGTTTAGGCTAAATTTCAGATCTACACTTGAGCTGAAAATTACAAAATTCTTCACACTCTTGCTTGCCTAGATAATCACATCTAGGAGGGTGGGTTAGAGCCGCTTGATGTTGCTTGCTTAGATAATTGCGTCTAAGAGGGTGCCGAGGACAAAACAACAACAATAAATCGCAAGCCATCTTCACCTTCAACCTTCACACCATCTTCCATCATTCCATAAACAAAGCTGAAATTTTCAGATTTGTTTTACCTTTCTCTTTCGCAATCTTTTTTAATCTTTTTATTTATATTCTTATTTCTTATCATCTAATCCTTCATCTTGTCTTTCTTTCTTTAATTATCCAGCCCCGAATCTGAAATTTTCAAGAAACCCCCAACTAGTTTCTCTTGAATTTTCAGATCTGCACATACTTTTTTTGATTGAGTCTAGAGCTCCTAGTTCTTGCAACAACTTGATTGAAGGCTTCCAAATCCAAGATTGCGCTACTCTATCATTTGGTATCAGATTTGGGACGATTCTTGGCAAGAATTTTTGCGTTTTTGGGGGGAAAACTTGAAAATTAGGGAAAATTCGTCAAAACCAAACGAGTGAATTTTGAGCTGAAAGTTTCCAGATCAGATCTACACCATTGGAGGAGTCACCACACAAAATTTCAGAATTTTTGGACTTCGGGAACACCTCGAACAAAGTGGATAAAGTTTCAGCAAAATTAGGGTTTCCCCCTACTTTAACCCTATTTTCATTATTTTTTTTCTTCAATTTTCGTTATTTTCAGTTTATTTACATTGTAAAAAGAAAAAAAAAGAAAAGAAAAGAAATAAAAGTGAAGAAAAGTGAGAAAGCTCAAACCTAGCCACCAACCACCATCAAGAATCCTCAAGACCAACATCATCAACCACCGCAAGCATCACATTGAAGTGGATTCAGCATTGGATTTCTTCCTTCAAGTTGTTTCCGGGTTTTAGGGTTATCATTTTTCTAGATTATTTTTTTCTACTCTTGGTTTTTTAAGTTCCTTTGTTTTGCTTTTTCTTTCTTCTATTACGCCATTAACACCTTCTCTTTTCTGGTGTGAGTGGGACAACAAAGTTGCATTACAATCCTTCTTTCTTGCAACTATATTCAATTGGTGTCAAGCCTTTTCATTGGACTCCTAGTACAATTAGGACTCATTGTTAGGATTAAACTCTGATTGTAACTTGTTGACTTGTGGCAGGAAGGTCTTTAAAGAGCACGAGATCGGTTTACTTGCCTTGCTAAATATTTATTCTTGGAGTGTTTAGTGAGATTTCTAGTTTTCTTTTGCTTTTTACTTTTTAAATCTGAGTGTTTTAGGATGTCAGAAACGAGTAACGACGAAGAACCATATGAGGTGACTCTTAAAGAAGTTTCAGATACTCTCAATAAACTTGAACGGACTGTAACCTCATTGGCAACCAAGCTTGAGCACACTGATACAGTTGTGACCGCAATCACTCAAACAATTGGGAGATTAGAAACCACTGCTATCGCAAACGATACTAAGGAGCCTAAGCGTCCAAATCTTGTTCCCATTCAGAATAGACGCCAAAAGCCCTTACATAGGCACAATCATCGCATAGAACTGAGACGAGCAACAAACACCTTAGCCAAGCCAAAGATCACTGTACCACCTTTTCAAGGAAGGTATGACCCCGATGCTTATTGTTACTGGGAAAATCGAGTTGATCTTCTATTCGAGCATTATCAATGTCCCAGAGAGGATCAAGTTCCACTGTTGACTCGCGAATTCACTGAATATGCATCCATTTGGTGGTCCCAATTGGTCCGCAATCGGCGTCTCAATAGAGAAGCCAAGATAACCTCATGGGGAGAACTTAAAAAAGTCATGCGAGAACGATTTGTTCCCCCATTATATCAACGAGAGATCAAACAAAAGTTACAAAGGATCCGACAAGGCTGCAGAACTGTTAATGAGTATCTCAAAGAAATGGAATCATTGATGCAAAAAGCTGACATACAAGAGGATGAAGAGGATACAATGACTAGGTTTGTTATCGGACTCAATAACAATCGAAAAGTGCATCAAAGATCGACAACGATATCGACAGAAGAATTATCACTATGACAGAGGTACCACTCAACCTTTATCTCATTCTAATTCTTCTAAACCTTTGCTCGACTCAAGTAGACCAAAGCAGAAAATTGAAACATCCAAGTCACGAGACAAAACCAAGACAAAAATCCCCATGTTGACGGAAAACACAAACACTCAAACAAGAGGATAGTGATAATGAACACATTAGACAAGATGACAATGCTTCTAATCCCTCATGTGAAGTAGTAGGTCCACTTGCTATACTCTCATCACCTCCCCACAAAGAAAGTAAGTGTAATTCTAACCCTTAATTTGATTCTTGTCCTATCATTCAGTTAGAAACACTTTCTCCTCTATAGAAATTGTACATTGATGATAATTTTTGTGAGACGGATATGGGATGTGAGATACAAAAGACTGAGAGTAAAGAGGCCGAGAGTCAAAAAAGTCAAATTAACGGCCCAAATTTGGTGAGTGAAAATACATATGAGGTAAAAGTCACACAAAGCCCAAAAGAAAAAGACAAGAAAAAGAATGCGACGAGTGATTTCGTTTTGACTAATCCTTACAAATGTTCGAGTAGTGATGCCTTATTTTTTCAGGATTTTGTTGAACCATTGAGAGGAGCTCAATTAGATCACTCCACATACAACAAAAAAGCCTTTTCAATTGAAGTTGATGATTGTTCTCTCATTGCCAATTTAGATTCGAGGACGAATCCTTTTGAGGAGTGGGGGAATGATACATGCATGAGTGGGGTCAAATTACTAATATTGGACAAGAAGCTGAATTTGTTCGATGCAAACAATAAAAGCCAAAACAGTGCACGCATAGGAGGTCAAAAACGATGCATCTTGGACAAGAAATTGAATCTGTTTGTAAAGTCTGGAAAGTCAGCCAACTTGTGACGATTTTTTGGATGGGATCCAGGCATTTCTGAGTCAAGTTGTCTTCTAACAAATTGTCCGCCACTCAGTTACCTTTCCACCGCATCTTGAAACGCATCAATCGGACATTAGGAACTCAAATACATCCAATTTACTGAATACTGCGCATGCAGAAAACTGGATACGGGATTTATTACGGGATTTTGTAAAATTCAGCCCAAAAGCTAACATATAAGGCTTTAGACGAATTAAACTTAGCCCAATATATTTATTATCATTTAAATTGATGTTTTTAGGGTTTTATATACTTTAGGAACCAGCCACCCAGCCCTTATCAGCTTATAACTTCCCTTATCACCATATTCCTTGCCACACAAGCACAAGGAGTTTAAAGGCTGTTATTTTTTTTATTATTTTTAATTAGATTAGGTTTTCCTTGTTTTAATAGAAGTTAAATTACTTTGTTTATCCTTCACCTATAAAAGGATGAAGCCTCCATCATTGTAAGGGAGATTTTCTTTGATTTATGAAATATTTAGTGAGTTTGTTTTTGCAAGTGCTGATTACTTGTGCCTTCGAAGTCTTCTTCAACATAAGTTCGACGAGTTCTTGTGAGGGAGATCATCTTCACACTCTTGCTTGCCTAGATAATCACATCTAGGAGGGTGGGTTAGAGCCGCTTGAGGTTGCTTGCTTAGATAATTGCGTCTAAGAGGGTGCCGAGGACAAAACAACAACAATAAATCGCAAGCCATCTTCACCTTCAAGCTTCACACCATCTCCCATAATTCCCTAAACAAAGCTGGAATTTTCAGATTTGTTTTACCTTTCTCTTTCGCAATCTTTTTTTAATCTTTTTATTTATATTCTTATTTCTTATCATCTAATCCTTCATCTTGTCTTTCTTTCTTTAATTATCCAGCCCCGAATATGAAATTTTCAAGAAACCCCCAACTAGTTTCTCTTGAATTTTCAGATCTGCCCATACTTTTCTTGATTGAGTCTAGAGCTCCTAGTTCTTGCAACAACTTGATTGAAGGCTTCCAAATCCATGATTGCGCTACTCTATCAGTCGGGACCATTCAAAGTTGTCAAACCATTCTCCCATGGTGCTGTGATAATCAAATCCATCACCGACGAACATGAATTCAAAGTTAACGGACAAAGATTGAAGCACTACAACGGTGCCCATATGGACGTAACAAAGAAGTGGTCACCTTAGGAGATGCATGAGCATGCTCTCCTTTCAATATTTTCTTTTTCTTTTTATTTTCATTTTTATTTTTAGGAGATATTTTATTTTTCTTCATTATCTTTAGTTTTCAGGTTTTCTTTGTTTTCTTTCGTTTTCCACAACAAGACTCACAACCACCATGCTAAGGAAATTCAATGCCGATTACTTGCGACGGCAACCGCAATAGAGAATGCCTCGATAACTAGCTCAGCAGTTGCCACGGCAACAGAAACTGGTGATGCCCAGGCAACAACAATGGCTTCGGCAACTATTGATGCCCAAGCAAGTGAACCTGCCTCAGCAAACATGGATCAAATCAAAGCAATGTTATTCACGCGGTACCAACCACAAGCATTCAACCACCGATTGGAAAATGAATCAAGCAAACGGTACGAAGGAAACTTATCACTCGAGGTGACGACCTCTCCGACTAACTCATCTTTAGCAATCACATATAGGTTGCATATGTTACTTGCCATGCCTTTAATTGGATTTAATTGCTTAAGACTTGTTGAATATCCAATGATGAATTTTTGCCACTACACTTAATTGAAAGAACCTTTAATTTTAGGATTGCATGAAAAGAACTTAGAATTTTACTATGATGCTGAATTTTTTTACACGGTTGTGGCCTGTTGATTGAAAGAAACTTAGTGAACTTATGTTGCTTAAAATTTGGGTAAATTTAAAATAGAAAATTAAAAGTTAAATTCTTGCTAGAGGTGCCCAAAACTGGCTCTAGTACTAAATGCACTTTCTTGCTAGAGGTGCCCAAAACTGGCTCTATTAGTTAATGCACATTAAAGAATCGCTAAAGGTGCCCGAAATTGGCTCTAGTCGACTAAAATAAAATGAGAAATTACTTCGCTAGAGGTGCCTGAAATTGGCTCTAGTGAAAATAAAAATAAATGTCCCGGTAATTAAATTGATAAAAACCTATTATTCACATAGAATCTTGAAAATCAACTCAAATAACATTGCTTTGTTCCTAAAGTATTATTGGGAGGGAGTAGAACGAGGGTTATCTATTCACTCAAAAGCAATCATTAAGAGAAGTACAAAGGTGAAAGGGCATAATGATTTAAACCAAAGGACATACGACTTCACCAAAGATCATGATGATTCCTAAGGAGAAGTTCAAAAGACAACTCCTTACACTAAAGGCCATGATGTTTCAGACCAATGAGTGATTCAAAGGAGAAGTTTTGTTCCTAAAGGGAATGACATTTCCAAAGGAGGATTCCAAAGAGCTCGTGCCTATTCGAAGAAGGATGAATTGAGAAGATTAAGCATTTTATTCGGGATAAAAAGTGAGGATTTGTCCACTCCTAAAGTAAGGGAGTATCCATCGAAGAACGACTCCAATTTGAGGACAAATCGCCTAAAAGAAGGGGGAATGATGTGATCCTAATCAGCACCAACTTTCTCCTTGACTTGATCACATCATTGAAGATCCTCAAGGCTGACTCTAAGGGAGTTTTACCTTACTTTATCTTCTATTTACTTATTTATGCATTATATACTGTTATAAGCATGCTTGAATTATCATATGGTATCATTCATCTGCATGTTATATGATATTCATGCATATCCTATGAGCCATATCTTTATACTTCGCTAAATTTGGTATATGCTATGTTACACATCCTTTACTTTTTCCTATCACTTGCATATTCATCTTAGGCGTGCAACATGTATTCATCACATTCTTAACTCTTTCATAGCTAATTTGGTTGTTTTCATGAATCATATAGGTACAAGTGATGATTAGGCAAGCTATGGCAGCTCGGAAACAAAGAAAGGTAGCTATGACAGCTCATAATAGCTCAAGGACAATGAATGATAGCTCACCTAGCTTAAAAGAGCTCAATGCACATAGATAGTAGCAAAAGAGATAGCTAAAGGAGTTGAATAGGAGCTAAACCGAGCTTAAGGGAGCCAAAGGATAAGGAGCTTTGATACAATCCAGTTTTGGCATCAATTCATTATCATCCTTTCATCTCTAATTTTAGGGGTAAAAGAAAATGGAGCGTTTAAAATCCTTACACATTTACTACTTTTATATGCCATTTACATCATCCATAGCACAATTTAATTCAAATGCATGACATGCCTTATTATTATATTTTCATTATGCATTTCATATTATGGATTAAGTTAGTACAATGTGGTCCTCGTATTACCTAAGTTGCCTAAAATAACATATAACCACATCTTTATATTTAGTGTAAGTCATTTAACACATGTTTGTATTGCATTGCATTGCATCGTTATACTTAAGCATGCATCTTATTATAGCTTTGTTTCAGCTCACACATTGTTTAATGTTCTTTTAGGTATTATGGATGAAGGCATAAGCTCGAAATAGCTCAAAGACCTCACTTGGAGCTCGGATTAGCTCAAGGAGTTTAAGGACAGTTTGGAACAGCTCAAGGACCTCATTAGGAGTTTAAGAACATTTTAAAGGAGCTCACAAGCTTGAAGGACCAGCTCACCTAGCTGAAGTCAGCTCAGAATAGCTCAAATCAGCTAGCTAGCTCAACTCAATTCAACTCACTCCAAGCTCAACCAGCTCACTTCAACTCCACCTACACATGCCAGCTCACCACCTCATGGGTCACGTCCCCTAAGGAAAATGTCCCTATACTTTGGAGGGAAACTTGAAAATGGGCGGCAACTACTTGGAAGGAAAAGCCTTGGCACCAAATTGAACCACCACCATCACTATTCAGCTATGTTAGAAGAATCATGACTTTATGAAGGGATTTTTGCCCTTGCCGAACAATTGTAAGGCCTATTTGGCCATGCCCTTTCATCCCTATAAATAGGATTGTATTTTTCATTTGTAAGCACACTCATTTTGATTATAAATTTCATTTGTGAGAATTTTCTCTCTTTTAGTTCTTTTAGAACTTTGTCGACTTATCAAGTACTTTGTACTTAAGGCGTCAACCCTTTTATTCACCTTGATACTTTCGTTTCCTATCTCTTTATAGATAGTGGGTCAAAGTCCTATCCTTTCTACCATACCTTAAGATACTATCTTCTTCATTTCTAGCCATTTATATCGCCATATCCATACACTTATTTTACCATCTTCCGCAGCCACCATCAACCTATCTTTTATCTTACCTTGATCATTTTATTTGAGCCTATCTTTCTTGCAGGTTTCTTGCATCCTTCCTAGATCCAACAATCAAATAAGCCGTCTCCAACAACATCAAGAACGACCTTACATCATTTGGTATCAGAGCTATTGGTGGAAGAAGCAAGTGCATCAAGTGAAGCCTGATTCAAGCAAAGCAAAAAAAAAAATGTAAGTGACTATCCTTTGACATTTCAATTTGTTCAAAAAACAAAAAAGAAGCATATTTGAAAAGTAATTGAGTTCTTGTGAGGGAGATCATCTTCAACATAAGATCATCGAGTTCTTGTGAGGGATATCATCTTCACACTCTTGCTTGGCTAGGTAATTGCATCTAGGAGGGTGGGTTAGAGCCGCTTGAGGTTGCTTGCTTAGATAATTGAGTCTAAGAGGGTGCCAAGGACAAAACAACATCAACAATTCGCAAGCCATCTTCATCTTCAACCTTCACACCATCTTCCATAATTCCATAAACAAAGCTGGAATTTGCATATTTGTTTTATCCATCTTCTTCTTAATCTTTTTTCATTTTTTATTTATATTCTTATTTCTTATCATCTAATCCTTCATCTTGTCTTTCTTTCTTTAATTTTCCAGCCTCGAATCTGAAATTTTCAAGAAAAGCCCTTCTCTTTTCTCTTGAATTTTCAGATCTACCCATACTTTTCTTGATTGATTCTAGAGCTCCTAGTTCTTGCTACAACTTGATTGAAGGCTTCCAAATCCAAGATTGCGCTACTCTATCACTTCACAAACAGATTTAGTTTCTTGTCCAAGATGCATCGTTTTTGACCTCCTATGCGTGCATTGTTTTGGCCATTATTGTTTGCATCGAACAAATTCAGCTTCTTGTCCAATATGAGTAATTTAACCCCGCTCATGCATGATATGATCTCGACTATGAGTTTTGAATCATATATGTGAATGCCCGATCGTGATTCTAGTAAGAACTCTGCAGTGCTTTGAATGTATTCTGAAATTACTCAAACAACAATGTAAGTAGAAATAGATAAATAAGAAATAGAAATAATGGGATGAAAGATATGTAGAAGGGGTGTAGGAAGAGTGATAGTTGTGATTATGGAAGAAAAAAAAAATAAAAGATGAAAATGTAGGTGAAGATGATGGGGTGTTGGCGTTAAGATGAAGAAATTCAAAGGATGGATTGTGACCCCCTAACTATAAAGAGTTAGGAACCAGCAATATAATAAAGTGGAAATGAAGTGGTAGGATATGGAACGTGACCCACTAGCTATAGATGAGCTAGGAACCAACGCTATAACAAAAGGGAAATGGATGAAGACTACAAGACTAACTTGAAGCCGATAAAGTTCCACAAGAGAACAAGAATGAAAGCAATCTTTCAAAGATGTTTTATATATTCAAAAGTGTGTCTTACAATGATCCTAAAGATGCCTATTTATAGTAGAAGTAGGCAGAATATGAAAAGGTGTTACAAGAAAGATGAATGCTCATCTTAATGCACTTGAATACACATGAATGCTTTGTCCTTTCTTCACATCTTCAAAGCTGATTAGTTTAGACAAATTGAGGTTGAATTTAGTCATATTTTCGTCCAAATTAAGAAGGACTCTTGGGCTGCCTTGTTTTGCTATCATATGAAGAGAAAGGGGATGAATGTAGACATCCTTGCTGTCCAGTTTAAGTGCAACTCTTTATCTTCCAAGCTGA